>CAUYRT010066959.1:0-113887 GCA_963574885.1 Lepilemur ruficaudatus | reverse complement strand
AGATGCAAGGGAGGGGAAAGTTAGCCGCTCCACCTACCCTTGTCACCAGTCTCCAAGCTTCTCGTGGGCTTTCTCCTTCCAGTTCTCCTCCGTAACCTCCTCCCGTGGAGTCTCTCATGGTCTCAGGTATCCCTCCTTCTGACCCTCGTCCGATATATACTTGTCTGCTTGCTTAATTCTCCCGCTTTCTTCTAAAATCTGTCTTTTTTGCGGAGACACTCTGGCTGGTGGCTTTACTCGTCCGCCATCTTTAATTCTCTCTCCCTAGAAGTCTCTTAAATTGAAATAAGTGTCTTTATAAGGACAATGCAGTGGTGTAATCATAGCTCACTGTAACCTTGAACTCCTAGCCTCAAAGGATCCTCCTGCCTCAGCCTTCTGAGTAGCTAGGACTACAGGCATGTGCCACCATATCCAGCTAATTTTTTTAGTTTTTTGTAGAGAGAATGTTTCACTATATTGCCCAGGCTGGTCTTGAACTCCTGGCCTCAAGCAATCATTCTGCTTCCCAAAGCTGCTTCCCAAGCAATCATTCTGCTTCCCAATCATCAGCCTCCCAAAGTGGTCCCTTCTTCACCTATTTCCTCCTTTATACTGGCAGGGAATGAGTATAATCACTGGAGCTCAGGTAGCCATCATGGACCATGGAGTGGTAAAAGATAAAGATAAAAAGAACCTTGGCCTTTATTACCAGGCAGGTACCACAGCAGCCTGCACAGCCTCCCTCTGGATTCTTTCACCTGAGAGAGAAACTATCTTGTTTAAGCCAGTAGTTTTTTTTGTTGGTGGTACTGATATATGAGCTGAGTCCAATACTACTATACATATTAAAAAGGATTAACTTTGTTAATCTAATCCAAAGTGCATATCTTTTCATCCTCAATTTTCAGCTGTCACCCAAGCCAGAACACCTGGTTCCAGCAGTGGTGTGCTGGAACCAGCTCATACCAGCTCACACAAGCCAATTTTTAAATATGCAGAGTTTTGTAAGCCAGTTGTTAAACACAGCCATTATTACAAATTAAATTATATAAAGTTGAAATTTCATAAATAATTAAAACTAAAGGCTATAAATACTTAAAATTACCATTTCCTAATAATTTTACTTTTTTCCTGTGCTCTTAACGGTGTATCTGTATGTTGGAAACACTATACAATGGGGTGTTAGGATGCATATCTTCCCAATTCCCTGTTTAACAGCATGACATGGGTACCTTAAAGTTAGCCATAGTGGCAACATTTCCACCACAGAAATAGGCAAAAGTTACAAATCAGGGCTTGATGTTTATTTTATTGGTTGTGTAGGCTTAAGAAAGTGATGGAGAAAATGTTAATAGTGCAAGTTACTAGTGCCAAAGATGAAAGAGGTTTCAGTTTAATGAATGTTAATTGTGTCAGGGTCAGAAGTAGTTTGACAGTATGCCACTTGTCAGATTTACTGAAAATAATTTTATTGGATAAAGAGTTACCAGAGTAGGATGCAACTTCATTTGTCAAACCATGGTTGAATTGCAACCACAGGTTGGCCAAAGATTCAAGAGTTCAGCAAAAATTAATGAAAACATTTTGTGATAATCAATTGGCTGTGGAATTTGCAATAAAAAATATTGAATATTTTATCATTATTTGTAAATTATGTACTACATATGCTTTAAGTAAAATTTATAATAAACTTATATCATTATTATATATATGCTCACATATTTTTTTCAGAGAGCCAGTTGTTAAAAATTTATCAGCACACCACTCTCAGAGATCATCTGCTATTTCTCCATGTCCCTTAGCCCACATTCAGTTGACTACTAAATCCACTCAATTTTAATTTAGAAATGTTATTTGAATCATGTATTTCTGCCTACTTCATGGCTAATGCTGTAAGTCCTCATTGTCACTCTGGCTGCTTCCACTTTTATCTCCACTGTCACCGTCAAGTTCATATTCCACACCATCACCATGAGGGTCTTTCAACAGGGCAGGTGTGTTCTTGTCACTTCCCTGCTTAAAGTCATCCAGTGGCTCTGAATGTTCTCTGAGAGTACAACATCTCAGCTGCTTGGCATGACTCAAACTCCTGGCACATCTCTTCCATCATTCTGAACTCCTTGCTGTTCTCCTCCTTTATTCTACTACCAAGTGAGGGAGCTACCGTCAGCTGGGGTAATTCCTGGAGAGGGATGCAGCTATGAGCCTTTAGCGGTCAACACTCTCAGCACCTGAGGAAATGATGCACAGCCTGTAATAAAGGAAGAATCTGAGGAGATGCAAGTGAGTATTAACTACAGACGGTCAAAAGGAGACTTACGTAGTTTCACATCAAAGGGTTGGAGGTTCCTTGACCAGCCTCTTCTGAATGTCTCCCTTCCCCCAGTCAATAGGAGATGATGTTATTCTCAGTTAAGTTTTTGAGTTCCACATCCTAGTGCAACTGCAGAGCAGCAGCGCTATTCCTACATACCTCAGGTCTGCTTGCAAAAGCAGCAGAGAATGTTATCAGAACAAAAATCCTTAGAGATGGGAATGTCACCTATCAATACAGACATTCACTGAGATGTCTATCCTCTCACCTGGCCTTCATCGATAGACTGCACAAGTCGCTACTGAGTGGTTAAGAGCTCTGCAAACTCATTCTGTTCTTCAAGACATGGAATCTATTTCACTTCCCCTTGTATCTGGGCTAGACTTGTTCTGAGCAATAGAAAATAGCAGGAGAGATGCTGTGCCTGTTCAAGAGCACCTGCCTGGAAGCTTGCACATTCACTCTTTTGGAACCCAGTTACTGCTCTGTAAGGAAGCTGGTCTAGACTAGTAGAGGGCGAGAGGACAAGTGGAAGAGAACTGAGATTCTGGGCCAACAACCAGAACGACCTGCCAGTCAGTCATGTGTGTATGGCCATCTTGTATGCTTCACCCAACCTGAGCTCCCAGATAAATGCAGCTGTATAAAGAACTGCAATTGACGCTGTGTGGAGCAGAAGAAAAACCCAGCTGAGCCCAGCTGACATACAGAATCTTATACAATCAGAAATCAATTTAAAATAGCTTATCAAGGTGTAATTCACATATCATACAATTCACCCATTTAAAGTATATAACTTGATAGGTTTTAGTAAATTCAGGGTTGTATTTCCATCAGCAAATCTAATTTTAGAAAAGTTTTTTTTCCACCAAAAAGAAACTCCATACACATTAGCACTCAGTCCCCATTTTCATCTATCCCCTCACTCTTGGTAATCACTAATCTATTTACACTGTCAATAGATTCTGGATATATAACATAAAAGAGTCATATAACATGTAATCATTTGTGACTGTTGTCAGTCACTTAGCATAATATTTTCAAGGTTTGTCTATGTTGAAGCAGGTATAGTACTTCTTTTATTGCATAATAACATACAATTGTACAGATATACCATATTTTATTTATTCATTCAACAATTGATAGACATTTGGGTTGTTTCTATTTTTAAGCTATTAATAATACTTCTATGAACATTAATGTACAAGGTTTTGCATGGCAAATGTTTTAATTTCTTTTAAGTATATATCTAGGAGTGGAATTATTGGATCATATGATAATTTTATATTTAACATTTCAAGAAACTGCTAAATAGTTCTCTAAAGTTCCTTTACCCTTTTACATTCCTACCATCAATGTAAGAGGGTACTAATTTCTCTGAATCCTTGTCAACACTTTTTACTATTTGTCTTTTTGATTATAGCCATCTTAGTGGGTATGAAATGGAATCTCATTGCAGTTTCAAATTACATTTCCCTAATGGCTGATAACATTGAGCATCTATTCATGTGTTTATCATCCATTTGTATATCTTTGGGGAAATATGTATTCAGATACTTTGCCCCTAGGTTGGCATAAGCCACTTATTGATAAAAGGTTGTGCTAAAGCTCAGTTTCTCTATATTTTACAGAATGAGGTGATTCTTACTGCCTAAATTGTGAAGAATCACTGAGATAATGCTTATAAGGCATCTGACAGCACAAAGTAATTACTTACTGAATGATAGTAGTGGTTATTATTATAGTACTAATAGTAGAGGTAACAAGGGGTATAAAAACTTACAAGAAAAATAAATCTGGACAACTGACAATAAGTTAGTGGCTAGATATGCAAGATTGTTTCATGTGCTATGATTTATGCAAAAACTTAAAAGAGAGATGAGAACTAGAGAAATAGACTTGAGAGGCCATTGCTTTTTGGAAACAGAAGGGTTGTGATTAAATATAATTCACCAACAAAAAAAATTTAGAGCAAAAGGACAGATACAGAACTTTTGGAAATAAGGGAATTACCTCAACCAATGGGGGCAGAAATGAGTAGAGGAATCCTAAAATAAGAACAAAAGGAAAGATCAGAGAATTTAGAGACTCAAGAGAATACAGGCACCTTGAAGCCCAAGGAAGAAAAAACATTGAGAAAGTGCTTATATGGGAGGAAAGACATGATAAGAAAAAAGCACTGGACCCTTTTGAAGGAGTGCTTCTTATAGAGGGGTGATGGTCGGAGCCAAGTGATAGCAGTAAGTGGGAGGTATGGAAACAGGGGTGGCAGACAGACCTAGAAGAGCTAGCCACTTGCAACAGGGGCTTGGAGGGTACCTTCTTTTGTTTTGTCAAGAGTTTTGTTTGTTTGTGTGTTTAGTTTTCAGGATGAGGATGTGCTTTTAAAGGAACATTAGGGTAATGAGGGATGAAAGATGCAAAAACAGAATGCTAAGTAATGAAGGATTGTAAAGCTGGCACAACAGATAGGACTATTGCCACAGATGGAAGGGTCAGTCTGCTATAATACTTTGAGGAGTAGATGAGTGATGCATATGAAAATATTCTATTAATACATAGTTGTTGGAGGCAGAGAGGAGTTACATCACATAGTCTCAGACCTCCCTGAAAAATATGAGATAAAACCACCAACAAAGAGAGTCAGGAAAGTGAGTATCCTGTTTAACAAGGAAACAGAGCTTGGTAAGATGTGTAAAGGAAACTTAGGAAATGTGATGAGTCAAATGAGTATTGGAGAGCACCCAGGTGAGGTTGGTTAGTATATACTTTCCTGTTCTCTTTTCTTTTAGTATTCCCTGGAAATGCATAATATTCAGAAGTGAAGAAAGCGAATAAGGCAAAGAAAGGTATTGGTAAAGGAAGCAGATAATTAACCTAGGACTGGGTTAAGAGACAGTATAGGAGGCAGGATGAGCAAGTTATCAAGAATGGAGGTGGCAACATTACTGAAATGCTAACCTACGGGTTTCTGCCTGGATTGAAGACTGGTGAGGCCATTTTAACTGATGCCTCTAAAGGCTCGCTGATGACAGGGGTTGGCAAACTATGGTGCACGGGCTAAATTCCATTCACCTGCTTTTGTAAATAAAGTTTTATTGGGACATGGTCATTAGCCATTCATTTATGTATTGTTTATGGCTGCTTTTGCACTGCAAGGCAGAGTTGAGTAGTTGTGACAGAGACCATATGGCTTGCAAAGCTGAAAATATTTACTGTCTGGCCCTTTACAAAAATGTTTGCTGACATGATACACGTGACATATTGGTAAGTGAAAAAAGGATATAAAATAATATTTACAACATAATCCTGTCTTCTGAAAAGGAAATATATATATGACTATGCCTAAAAAATGGCTAGAAAGTTATATACCAAAGTGTTAACAATTGTTTCCTAGGAGGTAGGATTATCAAAAACTGTTATTTTCCTCTTTATTCTTCTCCTCCTCCCCCTCTTCTTTGTAGATTCCCTATTTTCTAAAATATGGGAGGATAACGGCATGAGGAAGGAAAATTTTGTTCAATGGTTATATAGTTGATTAGAGTAAGGTGCTAAAAACCACATGGTTATAAATTCCTCCAGAAGTGTATGGATAAGCTTGTCCTAAAGACGAAATTTATGTCATTGACTGAAGCTTTACCTCAGTCATCCTTCCTCCAAAACTGTAACTTTAATTAACAGTAACGAGTGGTAGAGCAAAACATATCCCCACTTTTGAAATGACAAATCAAGGTATACATTGGCAATTTTATAGGTTGACATTAAGGTAAGTTAAGAGTATTCTAGTAAGTATGCCAGAGTCTTCAAAGTATCTTCATTGATTTTGTGGTTACTAAGAAGGAATTCATATTCAAATAGGAAGTCACGGGTATCTATCTTTAGGTGGAGTAATATTAGGACAGAATTATGTGTCTAAAGTAAGGTGAGTCAAATGCCTCAGAGAAAAAGGAGAATGGGGAATCTAGATGAACTGTCTTGTACACCAACAAACATCATTCCAGCAGGGACTCTCAGAAGATGTGGCTGCCTTTGATTACTGCCTCTTTCCTCAGCTCCTGCCAAGCTCTCTGTCAACACCCCCATAGAACTGGGCAAAAGCCCATAAGGTATCATCAGTTTGTGCGGTTGTGCAGTTCTCTGTGTTTAATTTGTTTATTCTCAGATTCATAGAGTGTCATCATACTAGATATTGAACAGAATTTGTAGACAAATTGAAAGGTTGCCTAGTCTGGATTGGTGAATATTTTTTGGATAACTAAATCCATAGTTGGGGACTGAGTTGGTCTAAGCAAGGTTGAAGAAGCTGAGGTCAGTCACCAATGGGAAGAGAATAGATTAAAGAGAAAAACTGGGGAAGGAAGGGGTGAGATCAGAAAAGTAAAGAAGCCAGGAGTGAGATAGGGTGTGGGACAGGGTGAGGAGGAAGCAGAGGCAGCAAAGACCAAGATAAGCTTAGGACAGCCACAGCCAGGCCCCCACAGACTCCTTTCTCTTAATCCAAAGCTGTTCCATGTCACAAAGGGGACATCTAGCCATGGAGACTTCTAAGAACTGGATTTGATGTCATTTCCCCCACTTTGCACCCCCCACAAGCTGTTGAGTTAGCAGTTTAGCATTTCAGACTGCAATCTGACTCAGATATTTTTGACAATCTTTATCAAATCTACTTAACTAATCTAAAAGTAGTTATGGTAAGAGAAACCTCTGTGGTTTGAGATCTTGGCCCTAGTGACCCTATTTGTACTATCTGAAAAAATTAAGAATGTTCATTTGGACAAAATGATAAATAACAAAAGAACAAATATTTGAGTCAGGGGAAAATGGGACAGAAAGAGCCACTCAAGGTCAGTTGCTCTCATAGCATCAGCTTGGCCATCAGTGGAGGTATGGGAAGAAGAAATGTAATTAAAGTAAATACCAAAACCACCTTCCTTGGGGACTTCCCTCTTTTACTCACAATAGCCAGGGCTTATAGGACAGATGAGAAATTATCAACTACCCTGTATTTGGCAACTAAGCAGGTGGCTGGAAATTCACAGATTTGCTACCTATTCAAGATAAAGTGGAATGCAAGATATTTCTAGCAAACAGATCCTAATTCCTGCTTAATTAAAAAAAAGATACCTCTCAAAAATTATCTGAGCTTGACTCCATTTTATTCACAAACGCATTCATTTACTTCCTATTATTGATTACTAGCTTAATTCCATCGTGGTCTGAAAGTAGACATTGTATGACTTTGATTCTTTTAAATTCACTCCTCAGTGTATTTTAAGGCTTAGTATGTGGTCTAGCTAGGTGAATATTCCATGTGAGCTTGAGAAGAATATGTCATCTGCTGTTGTTGGATGAAGTAATCTATAGTTGTCAATTATATCCTGTTGATTGATGGTGTTGTTGAGTTTGAGTATATCCTTACTGATTTTCTGCCTGCTGGATCTGTCCATTTTTGATAGAGGGGTGTTAAAGTCTCCAGCTGTAATAGTGGATTCATCTGTTTCTCCCAGCAGTTCAATTAGTTTTTGCCTAATGTATTTTGATGCTCTGTTATCATTCATTCATTTACTCAACAAATAGTTACTGGTTACCTTCTGTGAGCCAGCACTGATCTAGATTCTGGGATGCAAGGGTAAATAAAACAGACAAGGTCCTTGCTCTCTTGGGGCTCGTGGGTCTAGTGGAAGGAGTTAAACACTGACCATGTAATACAGTGTTTCTAATGCTGACTGTTCCCCTAAAACGCTGTGACAGGGTCAGCTATTACATGGTTTTCCCCTAAAAACAAAAACACATAGTTTTCCCAGTCAATGTTTAAGTGTTAAACTGCATATTAGGGTAAGTCTGATTAAGTTGATGGTGTGATTAATCAAAAAGTGGCTCAGTAAAAGGAGAGTAGGTCCTGTCTCTTTAATTCAACAGTCATTGAAAGCATGCTTCTGTCTAAAACAAGCACAGACTGCTTTCCGTGTGGTTTTCTGGACTCTTCATGGTTCTGGCCCTGCCTACCTCACAATTCCATTTCCCACAATTGACTGGCCTCCTGTGCTCGGTGGCTGAACACACTACATTACTGCACATGCTGTTCTCTCTGCCTGAACTGCAACCCCTGATATTGCTCTCATGAAGAATTCACATTCATACGTGACACCACTTCCTCAGCGCCACCTTCTCTATGACTTTTCCTCTGACTTTGTGACACAGTTAATGACTTATCACTTTGTACCACAGTCACCCTTACATTACTTATCATTTTATATCACAATTACTCACCTCTCCCAGCAAGCCTGGGATCTTTTGAGGAAAGAATTTATAATATTCATTTGTTTTCCTAAGGGTATAGATCACTGCTTAGAACTTAATGGGCATTTAACAATTATTTATCAAGTAAACAAATGGATGGATGGATGAATGAATGAAAAAATGATATCTTGGGCAGGATTTTAAGTGGAGACAAGGAATTGGCAAATCACTCTACGAGAATCAGTGAATTAATCTTGTGTACATATGGATAGATATACACTGTATGTGTGTATGTGTGTATATATATATACATTATACACACACACACACAGACACACATATATAATGTTGAATAGCAAGAAAGCTTACAAAGGCAGCAAAGAAATGGTCCTTTATCTCATGGAATATCCAATCTACAGTATTTAAGGAAACAAGGCTAATAGAAATAGTAAGTGGATGCAAATAAATGGAACATCAACTCACAAACCCAACCCAATTTCTGCTGATGGATCTGCAGGCTAGAAGAGTAATTTGAAGTGGCCTGCTCTTTCACGGAGTAAATGAATCTTATGCAGACTTTTGAAAAGTTGTTCCTGTTGAGGCAAGATGGGAGAGTATTTTAGAGGTAAAATAAACAGCGTAAGTAAAGGTGGGGGAAGGGAACAATTCTGCACGGGAACTGGCTGGATATTCCACAATCCTCCTTTGGCATGTTGAGCTCTCGGTTAAAGGATGATTCCAGGGGCCACTGCAGTGACTTCAGGAGCTTTCAGGGTCACTTGATGCAGCCGTGGAATGACCTCAGCTGGCGGCAAGTGTCTCCAGGGTGATGCTGAGACGAATCTGACTTGTCTCTAAAAGTCACTCAGTCCTGAGCCAAAGTGAAGTCACACTTGAGAGTCAAGCCAGAGCAGTGCAGTGGCAAAGAGTGTGGTGGAGGCACAGCCACCCTCCTACTTGTTAACAGAACAAATGTGTGACCACAACGATTGGAGATGGCTTTCGATGGAAAGCCCTTTCCAGATCTGCAACGTGCGTGTTAGGTACTTATATTGGCAAAATACATGTTTACTCTTCTTGTTATAAATAGACTGAATGATTGAGACATATCTTTAAAGAAATTTAGTGATTTTTAATGAGAAGTTTCCCCACAAAAATTCCTCTTGGATGGGAAGAGGAAACAAAATTGTCTGAGTGTCCTCCATGCGCCAGTAATGTTTGCGTTCTAAAACCATCCTAGAATGTAGTGTCACTAGACCCACTTTATGGATAAGGAAACCGAGATTGAAAGAAGTGACTTTCTCAAAGGCGCTCGCACTTGTATTTGAACCTCAGGCCACCTGACTCCAAAGCCCAGCCTGTTTCCGCTGAACCTCCATGGATACTGCTGTTCACGGGAACCACCACCCTCTCCCAACACACGTGCATAGTTGCAATTATGCTCATCTCAAAACTAAGAAAAATCATTTTCTCTCTACAGCATTAATACTTAATAGAGAGAAAGAACTTTTTAAAAAATTACCTAGAGATGTAAATATGTTCAAAAATAAGTGAGAATTTGGAGCCAAGCAAGGGAGCAAAATGCTCTAGTATTCCACCTAGTGGAAGGTCAGGACAAGGCAAGATAAAGAGAACCGACTTCTTGCAAATGCACGACAGTGCTGCCTGCATAGTGAGATTTGAGGGCTAAAGAGGGTTCTATCTGGCCCCCAAATCTCTTTCTCTTTTCCCTGCTAAGGTGTACAGGTTCATACCAGAAAAAACTTCCCTGGGTAAGACATTGAAATGAAGCCTAGGTTAAAGTGTACAGATTATTTATTAGAGTTATTTCAAACAGAATTCCAGACATGTGCTTGACTGGAAGGTGGAGAAGGTGAGGGATGGGTGGTCTAACAGGGAACCACAGGACTGGAGAGGCCAGGCATGACTCAGCATGGGCCCCTGGGCCCCTCAGCCTGTAAAGAAAAGAAGCTGGTGACAAACTTGAGGGTAAACCCAAGGCAAAATTGTTCTTTAATTCTGTCTGGGGCTTCCATTTAAGTGGAGACAAAGATTGCAGGAGTTAGCTGATATGTGTTAGGGTCAGAGCTCATTGTAAGCAGAAAAGGCTATCCTGTCAGGTGGTGAGCTCCCTGACACTGGTGGTATTTAGGGAGGTTGGATGCACCCATAGAAGGGATGTTTTGGGAGGCTGGACTAGATGTCTTTAAAGTCCCTTCCAATTATAAAATTGTGGGAGAATTCTATAAATAATTTAGTTAGGTTTAAGAGATTTCTTTGTGTTATTTTATTGTCATTTTCATTCATTCATTCATTCATTTAACAAACATTAATTTAATTATTAAATGCATTCTTTGTGCTAGGCACTATTAAAGAAGCCAAGTACATAACCCCAAGTTTCCTAATAACCCAGGTAAAAAGGTAAAGCTGACAAGATGTTAGGATCTGTGGGAAAAAATTCTAACCTAAGAATGTAAAATCCTTGCTACCACTGCTATTTTTCTGCACTTTGTATCTTGGTGAAAGCTTGGGGTTTCACATTCTGAGCTGTTTCATTCTAGCTCTGGTAGACTGGCATGGTAGAGATTTAAACCACACTTTCTTTTTCAAAAACTGTAAAACTAAACTGTATCAAAATAAACACCATTCCAAATGTTATGGGGTGGAAATGTGTTTACTCATGACCGGTTGTGAACAAATGCAGGGATAACCTTCCATCCTTTCAGGGAAGGACCACAGCATCCACGCCTGCAGTCCATGCAACCTACTAGCTCCCCAGACCCAAACAAGCAGGACTTTCTGGCTTTGCTCATCCCTTTCTTTTTGTCTGCTTCTCTTGGCCTGACATTGGCCAAATTGAACTCTGAAGTTGTTCCTGCAGAGAATAATTTTTAGGAGTTTTGGTAAAAGTTATACATGCCTATATATGTGTGACTACAGTGTAGAATTGAACTAAACAACTTTATTTTTTACATATAAAATTAACCACATTTGAGATGTGTATATGTATGTGCATATACATATATGTGTCTGTATTATATTTGTATATATATACACATACACATATATATGTATATAACATAGTCAAGAGCTGAAAGAGTGAACAATCTGAACTTCTCTTTTATAAAATGCAGATTGGGACAACTGTACTATCTGACCTAGCATTTATCTACAATATGGATAAAGCAGCACTTGTGATGGTAACCCCATGAATATTTTTGTGACTAAAACCCTGAAGGCTATAGGTCCACACTTACAGCACACATTATACAACATTAGTTTAGGCTAGGTTACGCACAGCAGGGACAAATCCATCCTGAAACCTCAGTGACTTGACACATCAGTATTTGTTTTGGGTCTTTCTCCCTCACTCATGCTCCATGTTCAATTATAAGTTGGTGTGAAGCTCTGCTCTCTGTGGTCACTCAGAGACATGGAAGGCATGATATAACACATTAGTTAGAAAGATAGGGCAAGACCAAAAAAGACAGAAATATCAGAATTAGAACAGTTAGTCCAAAACCACAGCTATCAATTATGTCATTTAAAAAAGTTAAGTTCAAAAGGGTTCAGAATATTATCAAAGAACACTTGAAGGTAGAGATAATTATTAAAACATGTAGGAACAGGAATTGCATAAACACTGCTCAATCGGGTAGGGAATAGGCATCCACCTGGTCAGGCACCACCAGTGCATGCCTGCTGGGGATCAGCTCTACGTAAAGGGAGAAAGCCTATGAATGGAGATGATCGCTGATTGCAAAGTAGGTAGAGTCCACTGCTCGCCAGACTTGGCATTCCCTTGGATTAAATCAGCACTGGACTGGACTGAAAGATTAATTTGTGTTGACTACAGTTCAGTGACAGTGGAGTTCTGCTGTGTTATAGTGCTGCCCTTGCATCCCTGCATTTCTTTTCATACCACCGACAGCCTCTCTCCTGTTCCAATGATTTGTTCTCCCTAATTGTGCATCCTCCTATCCTTGTCAAGCGCTTTGATAAATGTGGACACTTCTTCTTTGTTTTCTTCACATTCTGTGCCTCTCATGAGTCATTTCTGAGGGCCCTGAATCATTTTCATCATCACTCAGCCTCCTCCTGTTTGAAGTCCTTGCCTGGATACAAGCTTATTCATCACCACTCTCTCTGCAACCCACATGTGTCCGGCACACTGTTTACATTGGGCTTTAATCTGTTGTTAGTGGCCGACTCCAGCGTCCCCTTCTTCCCTAAGGGGCCCAGCCCTGTTTCTCCCGCCTGTGCAGCTCCCAGTGGGAGAGCGCAAAGAGCAGGAGTTCTGGCCCTTAACCTTGGCGTATGGACTCTTGCCCAAATCTTCATTCCAGACCTCCCCTTTTTGCTTGTCTTTTATAGCAGCTTCTTCCTTGGAGTTGTCTATATAGTCAAAGAAGCAGAAATGGGGTCCCCTCCCAGGTGGGTTCAGAGACCATCCTGAGACAACAGGCTGCAATGAGTGCTCATATGTTTTTTCTTTCCACCTGCCTTCCACCCTGTGTTTTCCCCTTGCTACAAATGCCAGTGTTTTCTCTTTTGTTTTTTTTTTTTGTTTTGTTTAAATACACTTCAAAGTGCAAATTAGATAATCCCCACTGGTCAATGGAATGCACTGTTTTATGACCCCAAACACTAAAACACAGGGATTTTGCACGAACACATTGATATTTAGTAATTGGTAATAGATCTTGACATTTCAACAGGCTCCAGTGGGTTATCCTCCATTCTCCTTTCACCTCCCCCAAGCCAAGTTGCTCTGGAATTGATTTATGAAACTAGCTTGCTTTTTACTTATTTTATTCCTCATTATTCATATTTAATGTTACCCACACTTGACCTTGTGACTCTAATTCCTTAAACTGAACAATGTACACACATTGACTTTGTTCTTCTTGACAGGTCTTATCATTTTTTATCTTTGCCATCCCTCTTTCAGCCTTTTAAAGATCTAGGGCTCTCTGAATCTCTTATCTGTTTACATTCTTCTTCATTATTTAGTATTAATGTTCTTTCAGCCATTATTCTCTAAGTTGTTATTTTCCCTAATTTCCTGATTTTGGTCTTTCTGTACCTGAGCCAGATCTCTCACTACCACATTTTAGAGGTCGACCATAGCTGCACCCATGAAACCAATTCAGATGTTATAAAGAAAAAAAGAGAAAACATTGAAACTAGGAATTCAGCAACAGTTCGATCAGTTCTTGTCTGAGACGTTCAGTGTCATTTAGGAACATCATTTGTGAGTCGCTGCTGAGAGATTCTGTTGAGGCAGAGAAGGAAGATCACTTGGTAGTTAAAGAATAGGATGTAAATTTTGCCCTTGATTCTTAGGACACAGACACACCACAGAACACATATGGCTATGATTTGTTCAGCAGTGTTAAATAGGAAGAGAACGCTCTCCTTTGGGAATAATTTTTGCAAAGTCATGAATTGGTAACTAACCGTTAATATGCATCCAATGATCTTGGTAGAATTGATATTCCTTTTCTTAACTTCTTATGAAGTGTCATAATGATGAATGGCAAGAAAATGAAATATAACATTGGGAATTCTGCATGTGTGCTTTTTACAGTTTGTGTGATTAGGTCAGTTATTTAGACTTTTTTTTTTTTTTCCTGCTAAAGCCAAAAGTGGGTCAGTTAGTTTCACATAATCCCCCTCAGCTCCCCAGCTGGAGGAAGAGTTACAAGTGTCTCCCAACTGTACGTTATATATGGAATCAAAATGAACCATTACATTGGTGCTACACCAATTAATTACCTGACTAGAAAAATGATGTCAAACTTCTAAGGTAGAGGCAGTGAATTAGGCCCATGATTTTGAGGTAAAAGGACACCTTTTTCTTCCTACAATATTATTCCTATTATTATCATTACTATTACTATTATCATGACATGTCACATATTAGGTTCAGTGTAGACAGCTCAAAACCACATACTTCTCATCCTAGCTTAAAGTTTTTCAGTACCACTAGGTGGACTAATATTGTGTTTCTACTCCTGGTAAAACACCACTGTGATACAAAAAATAATTAGAGTCATCTGGGAAGTAATAATATGTGCAAAATTAGGAGTTAGGGATATATCTAAAAACACTTCAATGAACTGCCCTGCATCTTAAACTTGGCAGTATTGCTTTTTGTCCCAGAGTCTCTAAATGATATTCTTACCACAAAAGTCAGGACAGTATCAGCAAGCTATCATTATTTTCATGGCCCTCAGTTTTTCTTCCTTCATCGATCTGTTCCTCTAACAATAAAAGAGAAAGGATAACTAAATGCCATAAAGTTTCTTTTAAAAGAAATTTCTCTTTCAAAAAATTTGTATATTTTACCTGATTAACTGCATTCTGCTGCAAGTCACCAACATTAACCAGAGCCATTTGCACCTTAAAGCAGGTCAAGTCTTTGAAGCTATAAATATCCATTAGTCATCCATAGCAAGGGCCCTCCCTGTGGGCAGATGTGACTAACTATGTTTATTAAGGTTAAAGTCAACTGCAAAAAAGAAACCCCAAATAGAATGGCTCAAACACTACAGAAGTTCATCCCCCGCCCCTCGTCCCATGCTACAGTCCATGGAATAGGCAGGTAAGTATCTCTTTTCTTCAATATCATCTAGGAACCCTGGTCCCTTCTGTGTTGTTACTTTGCAAATTCCTAGGATTACATCCTTCTCCATATGATTGAAGTAGGGCCACTAACCCAAACCCAGCCTTGGGGAAGGGGAAAGAGATGTGGAGGGCAAGCAACTGTCTTTCTAAGGAAATGACCCAGAAATTTTACCACTTGTGCTAGTATTTAAATGGCAGGAACTGAGTCACCTGGTCACTCCTGGCTATTAGGGAGGCCCAGGAAGGCTGGGTGGTCAGGAGCACCACTAGAACTTATGGGTAGGTATTCCCTAACTAAAGGGATGAAGATGGAAATGGATTCTGGGGGACACTTAGTGTCTCTGCTGCACTTCCTGTAATTGGAAAAATGCTATTATTGTATATGTAAATGTTCAGAGAAATATGTGTGTGTGTGTGTGTGTGAGAGAGAGAGAGATGTGTGTGTTCTCATGTGCTCTGAGATTTCCCACACATTTGCCAACAGCAAGTGCTTCCTCAACATGCTTAATAAAGAAGAAACTGAGCATGGGAAAAAAGTGTAAGGTGATCTATTTGAGGTCATCAAATAATCACAGGAAAGTGTCTTGATACCCCAAATCTTATTGTGCTTAATAAGTGAGATCTGCTTTTTTTTATTATTCATTAGAATAGATGAAAATCCTAGTCTTGAAATTTAACTTAGGTCTTTTCCACTTCACTCCCAACCCCCAATCTTTTGAGCTTTTGAAATACTCTTTGAATCAACTTTTCTGTTTTTATTTTATTTCCTTTTGAAAATTAGGGCTGTACATGTCACTGATTTAAGTAAACAGAGCAGACAAAATAATCAAATTTCAGGGCTTATCGCCATTGATTATTAGATCCTGCTTTAAATGTTATGTTTTATTTAACCTTTTTGCTACCCTGTGAAATAGGTATTCTCATACTTTCTAGAGGTGAGTGGATTGAGACTTAGCACAGTATGTTCCTTGCCCAAGGTGGTCTGCCTAGTGTGCCTTGTATCACAGCTTGGGCTCTAAATCACAACATTGTACCTCTAATGGAAGATTAAGTCCATTATTCAAGCACTTGAGACATTACAGCTAGATTCTACTCACGTGGCTGTATCAACATAATGCGTGCAATGCAAAATCTCCAATATTTAGAGTGACCTGGATTCAATACCTTCGAGATCATGGCATTTTGAAAAAGATGTCAAAAGAGACACGTACATTTGTCAGCTTTTGTTTACTTGTCAAAAAATGACACTGCGTTTCAGTGCAATAGGAAAATTAGTGAGTTAGAACATTCCTTTTTAATGGTTTCATAAAAATGGAAGTACTTTTGATTGTTCCTCTATTGCCAAGTGTAGAGGCACCATCCAGCCTGTTTTCTTACTGGAAAATGACTATAAAAATACAGCCCTCCGTCTCTCAGCAGTGATAGATAAGACATACTAAAACAGCATTAATAATTAATGGGCAGACAAGATGAAACTCCAGTTGCTCAGACTGCTGTCTCCACATAATCTGTATTTTATACAAAAGGAGAAAGAACTCAATGGAATTTCAGCTGTGACCGGATAAAAACTGCCAGCAAAATGTGATAAGGAAAGTCTAATGTGTATATTAATCATGTTTATAGCTCCTCATTTGTTGATATATTAGCCTAAACTCCCTTTAAAAATACATTTTTGATAACCAGTAGATTCATTTAATGCAACCAAACTCAAATAGGGTCCAATTAAAGGTTCTAATTTTTATTAATCAAAAGTAATTAATCTATCTCATAAATCAAGGAACAAATGAGTTAAGAATTTTAGTGCAAGATGAGAAGCATTAAAAAAAGAAATCTAGAAAAGTTTGATGTATGATGTAAATATGCCATTATATGTTTATAGCTTGAGTTAACATTTGGCACTTTTATTATCCAAATTGTTTTTCTAGATGTAATGAACATATAAAATGACTCAAAGTGAGACATAGTTTACCCTTGAATGGTGTAGACTTCAAACATGATGCATTTTTATTTTCTCTGGATCAGTTATAACAAAACAGATTACAGGGTTGGGGCTGGGAATGGATTGTTTCTAGAGATGTCCATATTTTTGTAGTTAAAAAGCCTAAGAAAATAAAACCCAGTGTAATCAAGAAGGAAAGGAGTTATTATGTACAACTCAATTTTTTGACATTGAAAAAACCAAAATAGAGAAACAAAAACTTAGGAGAAATTTGTTCAATTATATATGTTCAATAATTCCTGAAAGTTACACGTAGCTATAGTCATAACCCAAATTTGGCACAAATATCAGGATTGAATGGCAGATGTTGGGTGAAAGAGGGCAGAGGAAGATACATTAAACATAGGAATGTGACATTCAGCCACATTATCAAGAATGTTGAAAAGGCAGAAAACTTTCCCAGGTACACCCAGATGTGTGCTCACTGTTTAGAATGGTTTATTCCAGATGTATTTAAACATCGACTCTTATCGTTTAGATATGTCTGAATATTTTTGTGGCAGCCATGGTAGTAAATGAAAGATCATAAGTCTTGGGACTAAAATAAATCAGAATAAATTCTAGAGAAGTCAGACTATGGAAAAGTAAAGGAAAAAAAGTCATAAAAATTTTTAAAAGTAAGACCAAAAGTACTAGGTTACATAATAACCCTAAAAGGCCATAGGTTTTATTTGCTAAAAGATTATATTAGTGGAATATGTTAACAAATAGAATCAAGGCATAGCAGTATAGGCACAATGTTATGAGTTAGTTTCTTATAAAGGCCAAATAAAGTTACATAAATAAAAATAATTTTCCAGACCCAAATTCGCCCCACAGCCATGTCTGTATGTAATAACCTGGACCACGGGACTCCACTGTGCTCAAGCAAGATGAAGCAGGGATGACTGAGTTCAAGTCAATATATCAACACTATTGGAAAAATAATTCATAGCTATTTCTACCAGTAGCCAATCAGTATTATCCCTCTTCTAAAACTGGCAGTACATATTGTTAGTAAATTTAACAAAGTTTTATAAGCTGATACATTGTTGGAAACTTAGTTGCCAGGTCATCTAAAGCTTGGATGTAATTATGTCATGAATAATGCACAAGATGCATGACCCACCTGGGCAAACACTACCCTCCATGAGTTTGTTTATTCACTTGTCATATGAGAATAATAATGCCTGATTTGCTTGACTCACAGAGATGTAGTCAAGATTTTATTCTTAATGAGGAAAGATGTGTAAAGGAGCCTGTGAAATTATCAAAGCCTCACAGATGTGAGGCGCAATAATTAAGCTTGGAGTTTCTACCTTTCTGGAAGAATTCCTAAGACTGAAGCATTAAAACTGGGACCCTGGGTCTCCAAACCTAATTTATTTCCTCTACAAATTCTATCATTGGCTTGCAACCAGCATTTCCCAAATGAGGCCTGAAGAAGACTAGTTCCATGGAAAATTAACAAATCTCATTCCAAAAAGGAGTCTTGTGGTGAAACCTGTTTGGGAAGCAGGTTTCTTTCCTGCAGGACTTCTCAGAGCCTTTAATATGCAAGTTAGGGTCCTCTAACAGGAAGGATATTAGAGTTTTCCCAAACTTAGTTGACCGTGAAAATTATTTATTAGAGATCATCTCCTTGGATTGTTATTCTACAAAAATTGTTTTAGAAAACACTGATGAAATGTTTTGTAATCTCTCAAAATGTACACACTGAAGACATCCTAGCTTTCAATTCTCTTAAGGCTCACAGTGCTACTATTGAGACCATCATTTCTCAAAATGTGGTCCCTTGTGATACTTGTTTAAAATACAGATTTCAGAGCCTTGCCTCAGACCTCAGGCAGAGTCACAGGAATCCGTACTTTTATAAGCTCCTTGGGTGATTCTGAACCAAGTGACCCCAGACCACAGTCTACAAAATGCTGCTGCTCCAAGCGTGAGCAATGACAGTCCTATGGTTTTAACAGCTCATTAGCATGAGATGTGTCACAACTATGACAGACCGGTACTTACCCAGAAAATGTAAACTCATCTTCAAAAATCTCTAGGTAGATCAATTCCTTCAGTGCCCACTTCTGCTGATTGACCAGCAGGCTATAGAGACCATTGTATTATGTACATAACCGTCTCCCGGTGTAATATTCTGCTTTTCTTAATAATAAAAAAGAGACCACAGAGGCATACTTCAATGAGTAAGAGCACAAGTATTTCCCTACATGAATTCTTTGAAAATCCAAATTTATACATCTGGGAAAGAAATTTAACGTTTGCTAGCAGAGCTACTATAAATACAAATGGAAAGGCAAAACTGGACACCTCTCTTGGACCGTGAACATAATGGAGTGAAGTAATGCTGTCTAAAAATATCCAAGGTGCCTACATAACATTATAAACATAGTAAGCCATAAGAGCACATTCTGAAATGAATCTGGAAAGCAGGTCTTAGGCTATTTTCTCTGTAAACCCCACCAATCCTGTGCCCCATATTAATGAGCAGAAACATTATATTAGTGTGCATGTGTTATATTAGTGTGCATGCAAGGAGGAGGGGACACATTTATTACCCTCTGTAACACTGAAAATCTTTGGTCCAGGACTGTTTTTTTGTGTATTTCCCCAAATAGTATGATAGTGTGTATCTACAAATATTCAAATAAAAAAAAAAAGCCCTTATTCAGCTGGCTCTAGGCAGTGTTTGTCACCAGCTGTTTGGTCCATCAAATTGCAACCTTACAGGTCAGTGTTTCATCCCATTTATGTATCATGGAAGAAAGAGTGGGTTCTGGAGTCAGTTTGCTTGAGTTTGTATCCTAGCTCCCCTAATTACTTAGATTCTTAAATTTTCAGGATTTTTATCTGTAAAAGGGGAATATAATACTACCTATTTATCAGAATTGTTATGCAAATCAAACGAGAAATGCATGGTGGCTGGCACATACTAAGTGCTCAGAAATGCTAGCTGTTATTTTCTTGTCCCCTTCAGCACTGGGATCATGTGTTATAGCACTTTCCTATCCCACCCTGAGTCTATAATAGAGAGCTTCACACAAAGAAGCTAACCAAGAAATCATTATTGGAAATTCAAAGAATGAACATGTTGAATTGAATCGAGGACTTTTAAAAACCTCTGGATGTTTTCTTTGGAGTTTAAGAATAACATGAGACAATTCTGAGAAGAGTAACATATGACATGCTTGTGTCTCAAAATCCTGCTTCTCCACTCTGGACCCAGGAATCACGGTGGGCTTCCCACTCCTGAGAATTCTGCCCGTCCTTTGGCATCATACCTTGTCTGTGTGCTCCTATTAAGGCATTTTTCAAAATGATTCTTTGGAAAGAATGTAGCTGATTTTCATAGAGAACTTGGAGGTGAAACATGCTATCAAAATAATAATGATTTGTTGTGGAATTACCACACTGTTGTCTGCACTTTGGTCGTCAAGAAAGTATCTTTTTGGTCCTACCGGAATAGCAAGCCAGTGAAGCACTTCATCAGCTGAAAGTAAAATTGCTACTGTGAAAAATGTGGTGTGTGCTGACAAACATCACTTGCATGCTGGTGTGTGGTGGAGATGTTGCCAGACAGCATGCCAGGAAAAGCTGTGCTCACTGACTGCACTTTTAACCCAATGATAAGTAGGACACTGAAAACTCGGCAGAACAAGAACTACAAATATTTAAGCTATCACTTCACCTCTACATTGATGATGGAAGGTTTTATCTTAAAGTCTGGATAAAAGTGAAATGAATTGCCTGTATCTACACATTAGGATTTGGCTAAAGCACAACTAGTATTTTCTTTGTGGCTTGTGTGGCCAGAATAGGGATTCAGGGGTTGAGGGAAGGCGGTGAAGGGAGGACCTAAAACTGACTCTTTCAGAGCTGGGGGAAAGTGCAACAGTGGTCTCTCCTCACTGGATACTGAGTTATGAACCTGTCCTTACCTTGGTTGGACCAGAATACAATTCTTTTTATGCAAAGCTAAATGTGACTTATTGGGTTGAGACTCATTACTAGGTCAGAAAATCAATCTAGTGGTTAGCAACCAGTACAAGAAGAATAGAATAGAATAGGTCAAAGTGCAAAGTACACTGTAAGGGTTAAATTTGTTTTGTGAAATTTTGTTTCAGTTATGTGTCTGTCTAGTGAGTCACGATGTAAATTGTGTTTCTGACTTCCAGTCTCCGTTTTAAAAATTCTGAAAACTACTGACTAATAAGCAATGTTCCTGTGTCCATTTATAATATAGGTTACTAAGGAACAGGGGGAGATGTTTCCACTATATCTCTCAGGTTGTCTCTCTGGTCACTGCCTACATCTTTTTTCTGTGGACTTGAGTTGCCCACCCAGTAGCTAATGTAGCCAATAGTTAACGTTACTGAACATTTATTTGTGCTCAGGCAGTGTTCTCAGTGTTTTATATTTACTTTAAACCTTAAAACAACCCTACTAAATAGGTAGGTACTATTATATAATTATTCCAGTTTTATAAGTGAAGAAACTGAGGCACAGACATATTAAATCACTTGCTCAAATTTACATAGCTAGAAAATTTATACTGCTGGAAATAAGGAGAGCTAGAATTTGAACTCAGAGAGCTTGGCTCCAAAGGTTCACACATGACAATTATTAGGATTCTTAGTCCATTTGTGCTGCTATAACAAAATATCACAAACTGGGTGGCTTATAAACAACAGACATTTATTTCTCACAGTTCTAGAGGCTGCGAAGTCCAAGATCAGGGATCTGGAAGATTCAATGTCTGGAGAAGGCCTGCTTCCTCACAGATGGCATCTGTTCACTGTGTCCTCACATGGCAGGAGGGGTAATGGAGCTTCCTTGGGACTCTTTTGTAAGGTCACTAATCCCAGTGCCCTCATGATCTAATCACCCTCCAAAGGCCCCATCTCCTAATACCATCACTTTGGAGGTTGGGATTTCAACATATGAATTTGGGTGGAGGATGAGGACACAAACATTCAGACAGTAGTAGAGTCTAAAGCCCAAGAGGCCAGCTCTTCGCCCATTTTATTGCCGATACCATTCCTTTCAGTGCCCAAAGCCAAGGACTTTAAGGTCAATATCTCCTGTGGCTGTATCCCTGATTTACTAACACAACACTTATTATGTTGAACCATATGAAATTGCCAGTATTTGCTCACAGTTGAGCAACAGAAATGGCAGTTTCACGTGGTTCAACTTAATAGCCCTTCCTATGTGCAAATGGGTAGTAAAGGATGAATAATGTATTGTCTCCAGTTTTAATACATTTATTACCTAGAGATTGAAGAAAACAGACATTTAGGAGTTTTCCACTTCACTTTTCATTCCCATTTACTTGGATTTTCATAGGGACATGTTTGCTAGAAAACAATGCACTGGGATGTAGAATGTTAGAGCTGGGAAGAGCTTTAACAACTATTCAAACTAAATACATTTTTTTTTACATATGAGGAAAGTAAGACCTAATGAAATTAACTAACTAATGCCAAGAGTCAATTACTGGCAGAGCTGAGACTAGAATTCAGGCTTGTGTGCTTTTTATTTCCAGTCTTGCAGACTTTTGACTACCTATCAAAATAATTGCCTATATCAAAATATTGCCTATATATTAAAAGTCCTAGGATGTGTGGATCTTGTAAACTCCTCTCCCCTTGATTGCTAAGAAGCTCAGAGCCAAATTTAAAGCCCACTGTTAGTATTTACAATCTAACCTTTATTTTTCCTTTGCTTTATTTGCTTTTTATTAAATTTTTTTGCCCTGATATCTTTATCATCTTAAATTTTGCTTTGTTGTATAATTTTAAGGTCTGTCTCAATTTTTTTCAAATGAGAGAAAGTTAAATTTAACAGTATTCCAGCTATATAAAAGAATTCAACCATATCCCTTTGAATGTTTGAATGAGCTATGAGAGGTGAAACAGGATGCTGAATAAGACCAGAAAGGAAAGACAATGGGATGATGAAAGAACCTGGAGACAGAGGGCAGAATAAGAAGCAATGAAATATCAGTCCTGAAGAAGCAGTGGGCTTGACAAGCAGCAGGGTTGCAACAGTGACACCATGCTGCTCATGGCTCCTGAAGTAGAAATTAGAGCTAATCTGATTTGTAACTGTACTGTGGCCTCCACTAATGCTTCCTTCCACTACTCCCCTACATGAACCCTTTATTATAGCAAGATTGGCCCCTTTACTGTCTGCACTTACTATGGGGTCTCAGTCTCTAGTTTTAGCTCTGTTATCACCACACACTCGTCTCTAAATATATTAACCTTTCAAGGAATACATCCTTCATCATGAAATCTTCCTGAGCACTGAATGGCCAAATAATTTCTCCTTTATCTTAATTTCCATACTAAGTGTAGTTACCAAAATGCTAATATTTTATACACATATTTTAGAATGTGAGCTTCTTAAGGAATGTGGTATACATGTATGTGTAGTGTGTGTGTGCATCCCCGAAACATGCTTCAATACTTTATACATTGGAGATGGCCATAATGTACATTAAATTAAAAGGGACAATGGAATTTGATCAATCATTTATTCCTACCGAACACATTCAGAAATTAAAAGATGCATTAATGTACAAAAGTTTGTCTCAGTCTTTGTGGCTCCAACTTCTGACTTCCCATGACCATTAGGAAAGTCCTCATTGTGACAGACACAAAAAAATGTCAAGAGCCTTCTGAATACTTGATGGGGTTTTAAAGTTCAATAGGTACTGTTCATTTTTGTCATTTATAAGGGTTTAATTTTATGTAATATGAGCTGAGTCTAGTTAATTCTTCTAAATCCATCTAAAAGTCATGGACATTTCAAATTTTAGGAATGCTTTTGTTCCCCCCAAATATTTGTTTTGTCATGACCACTTTATTCTGCCACTGAAATGGAAAGGGCAGGGATACTTCAAGAAATGTGCTACCAATCATTCTGCTTATTCTGTCATCAGAAGATTGTGAAATGAAAGCAAGATGGCTTCCAGAAGTTTCCTTTGATAGCTGTTACTTCAGTGACCCAGAGCTATGTAACTTTTCAAGCGATAACTCCCTAATTAGTTGGAGCTTTAGTATCCTCTGCCTACCTCTTGTTCTCAGCCCAAATGTTCCCTTATCTAAACCAAAGTGCTACATGACGTCTTTGTTGTTTTAGCAATACACAGTTATCATTCCCAGGCTGCCCCCATGCTATCTCAGATATGTGTTATATGAGACATCTTCAAATTCAGAGAAAGGTATAGAGGGAAAAAAAAGATCTTACTAATTTGAATGTTTTTGCTAATATTAATAATTTTAAATCACTAGCTCTAAAAATGGATTTTTACTTTACATGCTGCTGGGTTTCAGTTTGTATATACAGACCTAAAGCATGCAATTGTCATGCACATAAAGTGCACGGAGAATTGAAAGGATTCGAAAGGGAGTCTTTCAGCAGCAACAATATGATTATGAGTAATAGTTCCCATCTGGAAAATACAGGTATTTCACCTCTTATCTTAGAATTGTGAAAGAAAAAAGACATTTTGGAAAGGGAAATAAGAAAATATCATACAGAAAAGGGCTTGTGATTGAGAAGGCATCAGACTGTCTTTTCTGATACAAGTTATGAGGAGAATGACAGCCCCTCCCAGTAAATTAGGACAAACTAAAGGCATCCAAAAGTCAGAAATAAATAAATGAATGGAGAGGTGGTAGGCAGTATGAAACAGAGCCAGGATGGTCAATGTGGTCAAAGTTCAGAGCAGTCAAAGGGATGAGTAAGGTCAAAAAGAAGGAGTGACCAGTAACTTCATTGATATGAAGATTCCCAATCCCAAGGTGGAGACCTGAGAAGGCCAAGAAGTCTAAGCCGTATCCTTAAAGCAGGGAACAAGGTTGAAAACCTTGAAGGGAACATAGCCTGGCCCAGCAAGTAGCAGAGGAAAACTGAACTTGGTGTGAATTAAAGAAGGTAGCAATTGTCATATATACTGTGTGTGAGTGTGTGTGTATTTGTGTATTCTATGAGTTTTGTCTCTTTGGAGAACCCTATATCCAGGAAAAATACCTCCTGAGGAAGCTCAGATGTTGGACTTAGACAAAGATTTTAAATCAGCTATTTTAAATGTGTTCAAAGAACCAAAGAAAATCATATCCAAAGAACAAAATGAAAACACCATGAAAGATTAAAAATATTGTGATTCCCAATAGAGAATATAAATCAAGAGACAGAAATTATAAAAAAGAACTAAGTAGAAAGTGTGAAGTTGAAAAGTACAAAAACTCAAATGAAAAATTCAGTAGAAGAACTCAACGTCAGATTCAAATTGGCCAAAGAAAAAAATCAATGACTTTGAAGACAACTCAATTAAGATTATATAGTCTTAGAAACAGAATGAAAAAAAGAATGAACATTAAAAAATAGAGCCTCAGAGACTTGTGGAACATTATCAAGTATACAAATATATGCATAATGGGAATCCAAGAAGGAGAGGTAAGAAAGGATAAAAGAGAATATTTGAAAACTAGTGGCCAAAAACAATACCAAATACAATCAAAACCATTAATCTACACATTCAAGAAGGTCAACAAACTTTAAGTAGAATAATCTCAAAGACATACCAACTTAGACATATCATAATCTATCTGTGGAAAGAAGGACAAAGAGACAACCTTCAAAGCTGGAGGAGAATATTCATCAAGTAAAAGTGATTCTCAATAAAATGAAGAGTTGAGTTTTAATAAGAAACTATGAAAGCCAGAGAGCAGTGGGATGAAACACTCAAAATACTGGTAAATAAGAATCCTCTATCCAGAAAATTTATCCTTCAAAAATAAAGAAGAAGGCTGGGTGTGGTGGCTCACACCTATAGTCCTAGCACTCTGGGAGGCCAAGGCAGGAGGACCACTTGAGCTCACGAGTTCAAGACCAGTCGGAGCAAGAGCAAGACACTGTCTCTACTAAAAATAGAAAAAGTAGCTGGGCATGGTGGCATGTGCCTGTGGTCCCAGCTACTCGGAAAGCTGAGGCAAGAGGCTTGCGTAAGCCCATGAGCGTGAGGTTGTAGTGAGCTATGATGATGACACTGCATTCTACACCAGGGTGACAGAGTGAGACTCTATCTTAAATAAATAAATAAATAATTTTTAAAAAGGAAAAACTAATACATACTGAAATAAACAAAAACTGTGAGAATTTGTTGCTAGCAGACCTGCACTACAAGACATGCTCAAGGAAGTCTCCTTCAGTCTAAAATGAAAGGACCCTAGACAGTAATCTAAATCTCTGTGAAGAAATAAGGAGAAATGGAAAAGGTAACTATGTAGATAAACATAAAAGATGGTAGAAATTCATTTTGTGTTTGTAACACTCTTTTAAAAATCTTATCTGATTTTAAAGACAACTGCAAAAAGCATTAAGTATAAATTTATGTTGAGTGCCATATATTATATAAAGATGTTATTTGTGTGCAAAAGTAGTACAAAGGAGCAGGGCAAAAATGGAGCTATATAGAAGTGAAGTTTTTGTGTACTATTGGGATTAAGTTAATATCAATCTTGAGTATTTCAATTTAGATATAAATTGTAGTCACCATGGCAACTAATAAAATAAAACTCAAAAATATAGCAAGAGAAACAAGATAATTAATATGGTATACTAGAGAATATCCTTTGGAAAAAGAAAGCAGTAATGGAAAAATAAAGGAACCAAAAAGACATAGAAAATAAGAAAATGGCAGATGTAAATTCTGCCTTATCAGTAATTAGTAAATGAAGTAAACATTCCAATCAAAAGGCAAATATTGGTAGAATAGATTTTTTAAATTCCATGACCCAACTACATGCTGTCTACAGAGTCACATTTCAAAGACAAAAAGTAATGAAAATAAAAGGATGGCAAAAGATTTACTAGGCAAATAGTAATCAAAAGGGAGCTGCAATGGCTATATTAATATCATAAATAAAATAGACTTTAAAACAAAATTGTTACTAAAGACAAAGAAGGGCATTTTATAATGAAAAAAGGGTCAACTCATAATAAAATTATAAACATATGTGTACCCCTAATAATAAAGCCCTAAAATACATGAAGGAAAATGTGGCAGAAATGAAGGGAGAGCTAGATAATTCACCAGTAATAGTGAAAGCACCAATACCCCAATTTCAATAATAAATAGAACAACTAGCAGATCAATAAAGAAATAGAAGACTTAACACTATAAACCAATTAGACCTAACAGGCATGTACCCAACAAAAAAAGAATATGTAGTTTTCTCAAGTGTACATGAGCCATTCTCCAGAACAGACCCTATGTTAGGCTTTAAAACAGGCTCAATAAATTTATAGAATTAATAGCATGCAAAGTATTTTTCACTATCACATGGAACAAAATTAAACATCAATAATAAAAGAAAATTTAGAAAATTCACAAATATGACTTTCTTCTCAATCTAGGAGTAAGCAAGATTATTTAGGACACAGAAAGTACCAACATTTTCATACAGACAATCAAATTAAAATTCTGCTTGTCAAATGGCACAATAAGGGAAATAACTAGACAATTCACAGATTTAAAGAAAATACTTATTAAAGATATATTTAATGAAAGACTTGTATCCTTAGTATATGAAAAATTTGTATTACTCCATCATAGCATTTCTCAACCTTATTTATTTTTTTTAAAAAAATCTTTATTTTCTCTTCACCTTTTAAAGCTTAGTTTTTTGCTGGGAGTAAATTTAAAGTTGACAATTTATTTCAGCACTTTGAAGATGTCCTTTCAATATATTGGCTTTTATATTTGGCTTTTATATTTCTTCATGAAAGTCAGCTTTTAGTCTGTTGTTTTTACATGAATAACCTATTTTTTTCTGTCTGCTTTTAATCATTTAGTTGTGTTCAGCATTCTTAGGTTCCACTGTGAAGTAGGTAGGTTTAGATTTCTCACTATTTATCTTGTTTGACATTCATTGAGCTTCCTGAATCTGAGAATTCATGTCTTTCATCAATTCTAAAAAATTCTCATTCATATGTCTTCAAATATTTACTATATTCTTTTTTTCTTCTCCTTCTAGAATTCCAATCAACCATATGCTACAACATTATTTTTATTACAGCTTTCCCTAAAGAACCTTTTTAAACATTTTTCCCCTAATCACCCCCTTTACTACCACAAATATACTGTATAAATATCCTGTATATGTTTTTATGTACTATGGCCCTTTGGACAGCCACAAACTATTGTACATAAGATTTTTCAAACCTTATTTTTCAAATACGTAAGATTTTTCAACCATTTCCCTCAAAAACCAATTTTCACCAAATTGAGAATAATATTGCCATCATTGAGAATCTATGCTCTATAATAACAATGATAAAATTTAAAAATAGTCAAACAATTTGAATAGTCACTTAGCAAAGAAAATATATGAATGATCAATAAACACATGGAAAAATGCTCAAATCATTAATCATCATGGAAAGGCAAATCAAAATCATGATGAGATATTGACACACAGCAACCAGAATGCCTAAAAAACTGACAATACCAAATGTTGGTGAGGACGTGGAGCAACCAGAGCTCTTGTACATTACTGATGGGAGTGTAAAATGATACAATTTCTTTGGCCAAAGATCTAGCAATTTCTTATAAAACCAAACATACGCCTAACCTGTGCTGGAACAGTTCCCATTCCACGTTTTTACCTAAGAGAAATGAAAACATACGTCTATACAAACACTTATAAAAGAATTTTTATTGCAGCTTTATTCATAATAGTGAAAACATAGAAATATCCACAACCTGTTCCTCTGTTCATCAACAGGAAAATGCATAAATAAATCATGCCACGTTCATTCAGTGGAATTATACAAAAATGAAAACAATGAAAATAATCAACTGATAATTCATGCAAAAATGTGGCAATGTCTCCAAAAATTTATGCTGGGTGAAAAAACTATCACACAAATAAGTTCTTACTGTCTGATTTCATTTATATGAAGTTCTAAAAAAGACAAAAGTAATCTATGATGAACAAAATCTCGACATCAATTGCCTCTGGAGGTGGAAGTGGGAAACAAAGATGACTAGAAAGGAGTTTGCTGGAACCTTCTGGGGTAGTGGAAATATTCCCTATTTGGTAAGGGTTTAGGCTACTCTACAAGTGTATGTATCTGTCAGAAGTCATCAAATAATGCATTTAATATTTAGGTGTTTAATTTCATGTAAATTTTATTTTTAAAAAGGGGCCTATTAACCAATATGGAATTCTTTTTAATGATACAAATGCTGAAATATTTACAGGTTAAAGGTATTGCTGTCTACAACTCACTTGTGAAATGCATCAAAAATAAGGTGGCCCAATGGTTAGATAGATATGTAATAAAGCAAATACGGCAAAATGTTAACAATTATAGAATCTAGGCCATGGAAATATGGATGTTTGCTACATAATTCTTCTAAATTTTCTATGTGTTTGAAATTTTTCATAATAAAATACATAGAAACAACTATATTTAATTAAAGGTATAGATATCAAGGACATTCCTAAATCCAGCATATTCTTAGAAAGAATATTGCACTGGGTGAGGGAAACATGAATTAAGGCAATGCTGTTCAAAGACAGCTGTATAATTTGAGTACACTCTGTAACCTCTCTGTACCTCATTTTACCAAGCTATAAAATGAGTACAATTAATCTCTACCTTGGTCAATTTATGATAATCACTGGAAATGCTTGGTTTTCAGTGGGTACTAAAAATACAACATCTAATTGATTGTTACTTACTGCAAGTCATGGTTAAGTTTAGCTTGTTTGTTCATATCAGATCATGTAGTAACACTTAATCTCCAAAGGTTGTTAGAACAATTAAATAAATGAATACATGCAAAGTGCCTAACATAGATCCTAGGAAAATAGTGATTAAAAAATAGGTACAACCATATAAAAAGGCAGTGTTTTTTTATTAGTGGGGTTTTTTGTCAAAAATGATTGAATCTTTATAGTTTCATATGGTTCAACAATGTGTCAATATGAATATAAAATATATGAGAATGAAACATAGACAAATATTCCTAGGAAAATCTCTCCAGAGTTGACCCACAGTATTCAATCAAATATTCTGGCATAATTTTTATGCCAGAGCAAGAGCTTTCTTACGCAACTTTGTTAAACCACTGGCTATTGTTAGGATGACCAACTCTTCTCAGATCTCTGGAAACCCTTCAAGTCCTAGGCAAACCAAGATGTCTAGTCATCTTAAGTTATAAGAAAGCTATTTCCATTGCTAGCATTCAAGCAGGCATTTCCTCTGCTTTGGGTGTTGCCCTGCAACTCAGTCTTACAAACATATCATAGAAAATTACAGGGAACATCTACTTTCCAGCTGAACAGCACAATTGCTGGATCGTATGGTAACAGCATGTTTAGTTTTATAAGAGAACACCAAACTGTCTTTCAAAGTGGCAGCACCATTTTGCCTTCCCACCAGCAATTAATAAGGGTCACTCTTCCTCACCAGCATTTAGTGCTGTGAATGTTTGGGATTTTGGCTGTTCTAATAGGTATGGCTCCTCATAGTTTTAATTTGCATTTCCCTGATGACGTATGATGTGGAGCATCTTCTCATATGTTCATTTTCCATCTATTTTCTTTGCTAAGTTGTCTGTTATGGTCTTGGGGTCATTTTTTAAATTGGGTTGTTTGTTTTCTTATTGTTGAGTTTTAAGAGTTCTTTATATATTTTGGATAACAGTTCTTTAACGGATATGTCCTAATTCCCAGAGGGTAACGAGAAGACTTTCTAAAGTTTTGCCTCAGTCAAATGTTGCTAATGTGTTGCTCTGAGCCACAGAACCTGTTCAATTCAGTTTACTTTAACTGAAAGTATGTAACATGGAAGTACAGAGGGCAGTAGAACCTGGCATTTGGCAGAGTAAGGAATCTGGAGTCCACTTTTATAGTTATTTTGAGAAGTGTCTGCAGTAACTGTCAGTGGGAGGTAGGAAGTGGAATGGGCACACAGGAAGATCTTTGTGGTTACACCTTTTACAGGCAAACCCATCCTAGCAGCATGGGGAGACTCCACACTGTAACCTAATCTGGAGGTGTGTTAAGCATTAACAAGGCAAGGTTTAATCTGCAGGGAGGACTCCCCAGCATGCTGAAGGCTGAACCCTGGGGAAATTGTGTATGAGCTCCAGCTGGAAAACACATATGGAAGACGAACAAGTTTATCTTTGCAAACTCCATTTACAAACAAGGTGCATTTGTTCTCCACACAGTTTGTCTTTGCCACTGGCACTTGAGGACTCCAATTTCAACTTCAGAACTACAACTTTGAGTCACCCCCAAAATTGTGTATAGCTTCTTGCCAAGTTTCTTCCCTTTAAGGTAATTGCCTTGGCCCAGAGTAGGGGAACTGGGATGCATTCATTCACTCAAAAATGTATTCCAAGATGTATTGGATGAGTTCTATGGTCCAGGACATGTACCAAAAACACACAAAATGTAATTACACATTCTGTCTACCCCTTAAAGTCATCTGATAATTCATAGCAACAAATAATGTTAGCACAAGACATGTAATGCTGTGAAAGGGAGCTATCAGCAATAGCATCATAAGGGGGAGGGGAGTAGTCAGACGACTTGATAAACATAGTAGCTAGTCTTGAAAAGACGAACACTATTTCAACCAAAAAGAGTCAGAGTCAAGAGAAGGCTGATGGAACAGATAGTAAAAGCATTAAAAGGAAAGCAGAGAAGTGTAAGAGAAGAACAAGTCATTCAATTAAACACAAGCTACAAATAGAGTGTGAGGGAAATCGATCAAGAAAAGTAGACTGGGATCAAATCAGACAGGTCCAAGTATGCCAACCTTTGGAGGTTATAACAGGGACCAGGGGATATAGGAATGAGCAAAGCAGACACAGTTTCCTGCCTTCATGGAGCTTACATTATAGAGAAGGACAGGGCGCCTTAGGGAAACCAATTGAGATGAAGGGTGTAGATAAAACAGTGGCGACCATGGTTGGTGCCTACTGTATGATGTGCAGAGTGTTAAGCATTTTCCATATGGTACGCCAAATCTTTACAGGACTTTTTAACTACAGGATTCAGATATGGAAGCTGAGTCTCAGAGAGCTTGGTGACTCACCCAAGAGTGTCCTGGTGGCTGGACAAGAATCCAAATTCATGTCTCTCTGGCACCAAAGCCCACATCATTCTGCTCCAGGGGGGATGAGAGACTTAGAGAGAGAGAAAGGAGAGACAAGAAGCTGGGAAAGTGGTTAGATTTCTGCTCTTAAGAATCCAGGAGAAAGTTGGTAAAGACATCAACTAAGACCCACATGAAATGATACAGGGAGAGTGGCTGTTACTGATGTGTAGAGATAGATTGATAAGATTTAATGACTTATTGAATTTGATAAGGAAAAAAAGAAGGTGTATTCCTAGATGAACCTATGGGAGTGATCCTGGAAAAATAAGAAAAGAGAAAAGCATGAATAAAATCATGGAAGAAATGGAAAATTTCTAAAGATTTGGGCATCAAGAGAGGTTCAGCAAGTTCATTTAACCAATATTTATTATTTGTTTGCTTATTTAACAAATACATATGCCAGCCTATATCTCTTGAGTGGAGCAAGCCATGTGCTAGGCACTGGTTGGGCACTAGGGATAGAACCCAAAAAGAAAGCTGCTCTCCTTGAGCTTGTGCCCCCATGAGAGAGAGGAGCACTAAAACTGCAATCACACCAAAAACGTCTAAGGACAAACTGAGGCAGGGCTCAACAGCAGTGATTTCTAAACCTTCCTACACACTGGATTCACCTGATACCTATGTCCCACTCCTCCAGAGTTTGTGGTTTACATGATCTGGGAGTGGCCTGAGCTTTGGATGTTTCAGAAACTTCTTCAATGATTCTAACATGCAGATAAGTTTAGGAATCACTGCTCTAAAGCGGATGTTGTCAAACTATGGCCCTCAGGCCAAATCCAGCCCACGGCTTGCTTTTGTAAATAAAGATATATTGGGACACAGCCCTGCACACTCACTTATGTATTGGCTATAACTACTTTCATACTACAACAGCAGAACTGAGCGATTGCAATATAGACCATCTGAACCACAAAGCTGAAAATATTTACTATCTAACCCTTTACACAAAAACTTTGGGGACCCCTGTTATAAAGGAAAGGAATATGGTCTCAGAGAACAAATAATAAAGCCACATGAGCTAGCATAAGTGGAGGTGGTTGGGGATGTAGTTAGGAAGGCTTTGTGGGCGTTTAAGTTTGTGTAGGAAAGCTGTACAGGAGAAGAACAATGCAGACAGAAGCAACAGTAGGAGCAGAGGTCTGATTCCAGTTGTCCATTGCTATTTCATGGACCACCCCCAAAACTTAATAGCTCCAAACAACAGTCATTATATGATTATCTTTCGCAGTTGCAGAGGCTGAGTGAGCTCAGCAAAGCAGTTCTTGCTCAGGGCATCTCCTGTGGTTGCAGTCAGACCAGGGGCTGGGGCAAGAGTCATCTTGAAGGCTTCTTCACTCACTGTCTAGAAGATGATGCAGCTGTCAGCTGAGCCCTCAGTTTGGCTATGGACTGAAACACCTACTTATAAAAGACTTCTCCACATGGTCTCTTTGTTTCTGCACCACAGTGACTGGATTTCAAGAGTTAGCGTCACAGAAGTACCAGGTGGAAGCTGTGTTGCTCTTTGTGACTTTCCTTTGTAAGTTACAGAGCATCACTTCTCCTGTAACCATAGAGTTACCCAGATTCAAGCAAAGGGGGTCATGGGCATCGTGTCTGTCAAGGAGGATCATCAACATCACCTTCTAAGAAATGCCTGTGGGTTGGGATATGTTGTGGTGGCCTTCTTTGAAAATACAATCTGCTGCAAGCACAAGGGAGCACGGACTGCTCCCATATCTCAAAGGAAAAGCACATAGGAGATGAGGTCAGAGAGATGGTGAGTCCAGACCAGGCCTGTTAGTCATGTTGAGAATTTGTATTTTTTTCATAAGCCATGGGAACTGCAGGGATTTTAATAATACTAGTGTGTAATACATGAAAGTGGCTATAAGCACAAACTCTGGAGACAGACAACATGTGTTCAAATCCTACCTCTACCATTTGTTTGCTGTGTGATGTTGGAAAGTTATTTATCTTCTCTGTGCCTTGATTTACTCATCTGTAAAATGAGGAAAATGGTTATTTTCTACAGCACCTACCTCATAGAGTAGTCAAGAAGATTAAATGGTTTAATACAAGTAAGCACTTAGAACAGTGCCTGGCCTTTAGTGAACACTACAGAACTGTTAACTAATATTATTACTTGGTACCTGCTAGGTAGTTAGTGTCCCATATCTGTGTCTTAAAGTGGAATACTAGCTTTCAGGGTGAGCTCAGTGCCTTTCCTACACACTCTATTCAAGGGATGCAGGCAGCTGGACCTTTTGTTTCTTTCATTCTAGATTTTAAATACTGGTACCCAAGGACCTGGCCAGCAGCCCTGTGTCAGCATCACAGCTTTTGCCTTTGAGCATGGTGTGGCTCCTGCAGGAGGAGTCCTATCATTGTGCTTTGACATCCAGCATTACCCAGTAGGCTGTGCAGATGAGGTTTCTCATCTTGCCCAGCCTACCCCAGCTTCTCAAGTCCTTTGTCCTATAAAGAAAAGCATTGGGACTAGCCAGTTTCCTTGGTCACACTCTCCAGATTGGGCTCTGTCTTGGCACCTGCTGGGCCCTCAGCCTGCAATGAGTGGGGGCTGCCTACCCTAAATCCTTATTTTCTAGCTAACTCCTTCTTATACTTCAAGATTAAGCTCAGGAAGAACTTCTTCTGAAGCTGTTTTTCTAACCCTCTCCCTGCTCTACCCCCATAGTACACCACTTGCATTTCTGTTCAAACCAGGACCTAATTTGTATGGCTCAGGGCAAAATGAAAAAGTTGGTCTTATTGTTCAAAATTATCAAGAATTTCAAAATAGGTACAGCAGAGCATTATACCAAGCATGCGGCCTTTACTACTGCAAGGTCTAGAATGACTGAACAGGTTACAGGCCCAAGAAGTCAACCTTCATCAAAACACTTATCAGGCTATGCTCTAATTATCTGCACCCCTAAATTTCCACCACTAAACTAGAAGCCACTTGAGGGCAAAGATAGGATAGCATCTTTGTATCACTGCTACAATAAATCTTAGAGGATTCATAGCCAAATTCTACCAGACCTACAGAGACCTGGCACCTATCCTACAGAGATTATTCCATAATATCAAGAAGGAGAGAATCCTCCCTAACTAATTCTATGAAGCCAGTATCACCTTGATACCAAAGCCAGGAAAGGACCCAACAAAAGAAGAAAACTATAAACCAATATCTCTTATGAACACAGGTCAAAAATCCTCAAAAAAATACTAGCAAACCAAATTCAGCAGCACATGAAAAAGATCATTCACTGTGATCAAGTGTACTTCATTCCCAAAGATGCAAGGATGGTTCAACATATGCAAATCAATAAATGTGATCCACCACATAAACAAAAACAAAAGCAAAGACCACATGATCATCTCAATAAATGTAGAAAAAGCATTTGATAAAAGCCAGCACCCTTTCACGATAAAAATCCTCAACAAATTAGACCTAGAAGGAGCATACCTCAAAATTATAAAAGCCACATATGACAAACCTAGTCAACATCATACAGAATGGGTAAAAGTTGAAAGCATTCCCCCTAAGAACTGGAACAAAACAAGGGTGCCCACTGTGACCACTTCTATTCAACATAGTACTAGAAGTCCTAGCCAGACCAAGCAGGCAAGAGAAAGAAATAGAGGGCATGCAAATCAGGAAAGAGGAGGTCAAACTACCACTGTTTGCCAACAATATGATCTTGTAGCTAGAAAACTCTAAAGACTCCACCAAAAGTCTCCTAGAATTGATAAATAAATTCAGCAAAGTCTCAGGTTACAAAATCAATGCACACAATGCACAGAATCAATGCAGGATATAGCATTTCTATATCCTAATAACAGTCAAGCTAAGAGTCAAATAAAGGACTCAATACCATTTACAATAGCTACAAAGAAAAAAAATACTTAGGAATATTTTTAACCAGCAAGGTGAAAGATCTCTACAAGGAAAACTACAAAACACTGATGAAAGAAATCACAGATGACAAAAATGGAAAAACCTCCTATGCTTATAGATTGGTAGAATCAACATTGTTAAGATGTCCATACTGTACAAAGTGATTTATAGATTCAATGCAATTCCCATCAAAATCCAATGTCATATTTCACAGATCTAGAAAATATAATCGCAAACTTCATTTGGAACCAAAAATGGACCTGAATAGGCAAAGAAATCTTAATCAAAAAGAATAAATTTGGAGGCATCACATTACCTGACATCAAATTATACCATAAGTTTATAGTAACCAAAATATCATATCACTGGTATAAAAGTAGAGACATACACCAATGTAACAGAACAAAATATAAAACCATATAACTACAACCAACTGATATTTGACAAAGCAGACCAAAACATACATTGGGAAAAAGATGCCCTATTCAACAAATGGTGCTGTGAAAATTGGATAGACACATGCAGAAGAATGAAACAGGACCACGATCTCTTGCCATACCCAACAATTAATTCAAGATGGATCAAAGACCTAAATGTAAGGCATGAAACCATAAAAGTTCTAGAAGAAAATATAAAAAAAATGTTTCTCTAGACATAGGCCTAGGCAAAGAATTTATGACTAAGATCCCAAAGGCAAATACAGCAACAACAAAAATAAATGGGACTTGATTAAATTTAAAAGCTTCTGCACAGCAAAAGAAATAATCAACAGAGAGGACAGACAACCTACGGAATGGGATAAAATATTTGCCAACTATACATCCAACAAAGGACTAATATCCAGAATCTGTTACAAAGAACTCAAACAAATCAGAAAGAAAAAAAACAAACAAAACAAACAATCCCCTTTAAAAGTGAACAAAAGATGAACAGAAGTTTTTCAAAGAAGATAGACAAATGGCCAACAGACATATGAAAAAGTGCTCAACATCACTAATCCTCAGGGAAATGCAAATTAAAACCACAATGAGATGCCACCTTAACCCTGTCAGAATGGCCACTATTAAAAAGTCAAAAAACAACAGATGCTGGCATGGATGTAGAGAGAAAGGAATGCTTATACACTGTGGGTAGGACTGCAAATTAATACAATCTCTATGGAGACTCCTCAAAGAAATAAATGTAGACTTATCATTTGATTTAGCAATCTTACTACTGGGTATCTACACAAAAGAAAAGAAATTATTTTATCAAAGAGACACCTGCACTAGAATGTTTATCATAGTACAATTCACAGTTGCAAAGATATGGAATAGACCTAAGTGCCTATCAATTCATGCAATGGATAAAAAAATATGGTATATGTATGCATACACACACCATGGTGTACTACTCAGCCATAAAAATGAATGAAATAATGTCTTTCACAGCAACTTGGATGGAACTGGAGACCATTATCCTAAATGAAGTATCTCAGGAATGGAAAGACAAACACCACATGTTCTCACTAAGTGGGAGCTAAACAATGGGTACACATGGCATAAAGAGACATAAAGGACATTTGAAACTAAGAACAGGGAGGGGTGGGGAGAGGGGTAAAAATGTACCTATTGGGTACAATTAACACTTTCCTGGTGATGGGCACACTGAAAGCCCTGACTTCAGCATTATATGGTATATTCATATAACAAAAACATTTGTACCCCCTTAATATTTTGAAATGATATCTTTTAATTTGTCATTTAAAAATCTTGAAGAAAAATACACTAAAACACAAACTGATAACTAACACTAAAAATACACTAATAACAAAGGTTGGAAAATAGGTTAAAAAAAAACATGTGTCTTGAATCTCCTGTAAACCTTGATACGGAATGGATTAGATTGATGGGGGAATTTGGAATCAGATGTCATGGTGCTAACCGACTGAGACCTCTTGAGACCTTAGCAAGTTATTGACACTTACCAATCCTCAGTTACCCCCTCTGTAAAATGGACAAAACCATGAGACCTGTCTCTTAGAGCTGCTATGAGGATTGAATGAGAATAATGTATGTATCTCACACATACAAATTAGTTAATTAATAAGTATTATTACTAATTATTACACATATAAATTAGTTCATTATTAAATCATTACCAATAATAATTATTACTAATTAGTTCAGAATAGTAATTATCACTAATAAGGATTATTACTGATTAGTTCATTAATTTTTACTGATAGTTATTGCTAATAATGTACTAATAATTACAGAAGCAGTTGAACTTGGAACGGTGTTTTCTGTTCAAAGTACTTTCACGTTCACAGTCTCATTTAATTTAAAATCCACTATTATTACTTTAAAGATGGGGAAAAGAAAACAGGCTTTCAATCAGCTATCCAGAAGACAAGGGCAAAATAAACCAAGTTAAGATCTCTTTACCCTCATTCAAATTCTTTCAATCCCTAATTCAAATTCTTTCCATTGCACCAGAGGTGATATTGCCTTCAATGAAATAAATCTATGAACATTTTCTGCAGATGGTTCTTCTAATTATATAACTAAAATTTTGTTATTTTTCTGACCATAGTGCCTCGTAAATGCTGTCATATGATTTCATACACTCAGAATTAAGGAACTAGTGGGGTAATTTTGATCTTACAAATTGCTACTGGCTCTTTAAATGCAGAGAGACAACACTCGGACATTCATTCTTTAATTTGGTGCCACTTAAAGGTTCACTGCTTGATGATGGGTATGAAATACAGATCCACAAATAATTGTTATAGCAGGGGGAGTAGCCCCAACGTAAAGATAAAAGCTTCACTGGACCTTCCTCCCTAGGTCAGCGGGATGGTTCTTAAATCTCACAGTCCTGACTTCTTGCTAACTGATAAGGCACTTGTAGTTTTCTAGGGAAGTTGAAATATTTTAAAAGAATATGAAGGATTTCATGTTGAAGTGACCGAATAGACTTGAAGAAAGAGAAACTTTGAGATGGTTATTATATAGAAAATAGATTTTTCTTTTCCTCAAAAAAGTAAAGGCCCTAGCAGATGAAGAAAATGACCTCAAACTTTTCCTCTCCATTTGGTCAATTCTCTACTGAAACTCCTATTCTTCAAATGTTAGACCTCATGAATTGTTCTTCTGTATCAGTATTTTCTCTCATATTTTTTACCTAATTTCAGTGAGGTCTTCTCTAGCCACCCAGCAATTCCTCCCCCTGCCCCATAATTAATCCCCGTTTCTTGGCTTATTTTTCTCCTAATTTATCTCTTTCTAACTTACTGTGTCAGCAAAGTTAAAAATATATATCCATTACACTTTTTCTCCCACTCCTAGAGTACACTGGGTAGTCCTCTCAATTAGATCTGATGTGGGCTTTGGCAGACCACAGACTTTTGAACAAAAAGACATGGTATATGCCACCCCCATCCCACCAAGTCACAAACACACTTCCAACATACAAGGGTGAGGCAAAGACACTTGACCTGAAATAAAATTCCCAGTTGGAAAAGGGGAGGGGAAATTTGGAATATATGCAGCTTGTCAATCATCCATAGCAGTGGTAAATTCTTCTGGGGAGAGGTTTTGAAGGGGTTTCAGTTTTTGGTAATGACAATATCGGGAAGGACCCAGAGTAATGTAGGTCAGAGACAAGATCACTAGAAGAGAGGAGTTCAAGGAACTGAGAGACTCAAGTACAGAATCACTTACCTGGATGATGCTGTAAAAAACACCAGCCAGAAAATCTTTTACAGGAAGCTACTGTCATTACTCAGATGGACCAGTAGCCCAAGTTCATGTTGTGAGACACGGCATTCAGAGTGCTCTGAGCATGTATTCCGTAACTGATACGAGAAAGAGATTCATCAAGGAAAAAAAGCTCAGGGATGCATTTACTCTTTTCAATTATAGTTTTGTTGCAATGCAAAAATTATCTAGCATTTCCTGTCTTTATACTTTAAGCTTTTGGAGGCAGAGATGTACTATAGTCATACCTTCTTCATTTTGGCATCTCTAAGCCTACTACAAAGAGTAGCTGTTTAATGAACACACTGGGAACCAAAATGGAAGTTCATGAGAAAGAGTTATAGCTGTCAACTTTCAAACCATCATTCTAAGAAACTTAGAGCAAGGTAATCTAGCATGTGAACATGAGAGTTTTATGAAGACAATGTCAGAAGGGATATTCCTCTAGTAATGCTTATATGGAATAGAGAAATTACCACATATACATTAATTTGTTTTAAAGATACTTGTTTAAAGATACTGAGTCTTTCAAATATATAAATACATTTGTCACAATAACCAATGATCATGTTTTGAAATGTCATGTGATTCTACCACGTCTTACTCTCTCTTCTAAATCAGAAGTGCTTGACACTGTTTTAATGCCAAATGGGCCCAGTTTTGACATCTTTATTTCTATTTCTATGCGGAGCATGTCCTTTGGTATCAGAGCTTTGCTAATATGGATGCAGCTGCTTTCAGCAGTTCCTTGGTCATCCTCTGTGACTGCTGCGGATACAGGACACCACTGTTGTGGAACCCAGGCCGTCACACACAGAGCTCCTCTTCTTTCCATTCTTGCTTTGCCCACTTAGATGCTCCTAGCCTTCCCTGACTCTGCCCCATTCGTTTCATGGTAGAGTCCTGGCTTCCCCATTGCTCTACAATAGTCTCTACAAAGTAGAATGGAAGAGCTGACAAGGCCCAGGTTAAAATATCGTGCTGGATAATATAGATCCTATTTGCATTTTCATGGCCTCAATTATATAATTTGACTGTCAATTATCTTTTTCACACTTTAACATATCAATCTAGCCTCAAAGGAAAATGCTCTTTCCATCATATTATTCTTCAAGACATCTGTAGGAGGAAATTTTTCATCTTTCATAATCTATAGCCAACATAAGCCACTTTTAGGTTACAAAGGAATCACTGATTTCAGCCTGTTCCAGGTGGTTGGCCCTTAGCGGTCATCTGTTTCACTCCCTTTGTGTAGCAGGTGAGGGAACCAAGGCCCAAGATAGTGGACTTATCCTCCATCACACAACTGATGAGTCCTGGAGTTGGGACATGACATATTGCTTCAAGCAGACTCAAATAGTAATGTTCAGGCTTCCAAGTGGGCCCCCTTTGGAACATGAAGACAGTTCCTGATTGTTTAAATGGCCTTTCCATACTTCTTCACTAACAACTACAGCCCAAGTCTTCACACTCAGCGACATCTATCTAACTAACCTGCAGCATGCTTTCCAGGCCCCTCTCTGAGGGCTCTGGGGGAAGCTGGGGAGGGCACTGCACAAATAAACACAACAACACGGGCAGACTTTGGAGCTTTGCCTCAAGCAAAGCGCTGCCAGGAGTGAAAGTCATTAAAGACCTTTTGCAAAGGCTGTTAAGAAATGTGTAAACAGCCGTATAAACAACACCAGGTCAGGTCATGGAAGGAGACTAGCAACTGGGGAGGCCCAGGAGAGCCTGCCGAAGTGGGAAATTCCCAGCAGGGAGAAGACATTTGGAAAAACAACTCCATCAGGTTTTATCAACACAAATCAATTCCTAAGTGCTATATTTTATGTAGAGTATGTGTGGCCTAAATTTAACAAGGGAAGCTTTTATCAATCGCGGTTTTTATCGCTTCCAGATATCTCTGTTTCTGAATCACTGGCAACGTTGAGGCTGTGCTCATTTTTCTGGACTTTCCTGTCTAAACACAGCACGGGTGATGCTCTCATTGTAGAGAATAGTGATGACCTGCACACACACTTCCTGTTGGACGTGCTGTGTGGCTCGGGCCCTACACATGCTGAACTGTAAACAAACCTGGGCCTGGTGTTCTAATTTTAAGCCTTAGAGGAAACAGACATATTAATAATCACAGTGGTGGAGAAACACCCACGAATAGGTTGCATTATGAAATACCAGTTTCTTTGCCATAGTCAAAGCTTTGGCACTTTCTTTTTGAGGGGACTGAAGCTGGAGGAAAGAGATTTCACCCATAACTTCCTTGACCTTCTTAGGAATAGCATCGGTGGCCACAAATATTCAAGGGAGTTGTGCTGTATACAGAGAGGTGATTTCTCCGTGTCTGTGACTTTGCCCACACGTGGGGAGCAATCACATGAAGATGAGAGAAGTCTTACGCAGACGACTCCCAGTAGCCTAAATTCTTCACCTTCTCCATCCTGATTCGTTTCTCCCTGGCCATTCCAGAAGCTCTCCCTGTTTGGTCCAGCTTCTATTTTTCTTCCACCAAGGTGTACTTCCTTTGCCTCCTTTGTTCACCAAAAAAGGAGGGAAAAAAGCCTCTTTCCTCAGTCTGGTTCTTTAGGAGGACTGACTCTCAGAGCACACTCCTCTGGACTTTCAGAGCCACAGACATACATGAAAGTTTCTTCCATGGCAGTTTCCTTGTTATCTGTAATGTTTTTTTTAAAAAAGGAAGCTTTTTAAAATATAAATCAATGCATCAAACTGCTGTATGTCCTGAAAATCATTGGAGAAATTTGCACTGAGTTTAGGTGGTATGTTTCAGCTGCTCTGATTTAAAATATAGACCGCGTGCCTCGTGAAGGAATCGACCTTGTGGCTATACCTCAGAGAGACATGCCGTCACCCTCTGGGACAGCTGAAAGCAGAGTTCACTGAGGGGCCAGGCTGTTATGGATGCCCTTGAAAGCGAGATAAATCATTTGCCTTCCCCGTGAGTCCTGACTGAAAGTCACAATGACAGACTTTCAGAAAAGAACGCTTTACTTTGTAACGAAGCTGCTTCTCACAAGTGCAACTCTGTGTGGCAGTCACCAGGGCTGTAGCACTAGGGTTTTATTTGTTTAGTGATAGCTTTTTTTTTTCACCTCAGTAACACAGGGCGGGACCCCCATTGGTCAAGTACAGCCCACGTGGCGCATTGTGTTTTCCTTCTCATTCCACTTGGCTTGGGGCTGGGGTCACTGTTCCGGAGACCCACATTCAGCTAGTCAGCTACTCTCACTTATTTCCTCTAGAGAAAATTTAGTTATTTCTTTTTTTGTTTGTTTTTATTCTTTTTTTTTAACATTTTTTTCTTCCTAAAATTTTATTGGGGGAAAACTACAAAACATTTACAGTACAATGTTTACAGTCATAATTTGTAGTGAGCTGATTTCCCAAAATATATTACCACTCAAGTTGACTTATCTTGTTACAATCAAAAACCTACTCTGTCAAAGTAGTTCAGAGAGTACATACATAGTGCTCCAACTGTATCTACGTACAACCGACACTCCATTTTAAGTGTACAATTAAATGATTTTCAGTGAATTTACCGAGGTGTACAGTTTTTATTCTTAATGATATAATTTATTCCTATTAATAATAATACCAACAACTAACAATTTGCTGAGCGTTTAACATTTGTCAGGCAGTGCCAAATACTTTCTTAGTTCTCATTTAGCCTTTTTAAATTATATGACTCGGCGCTTCTTAGCACATTCACAGAGTTGTGCCACCATCATTGTTACCTAATTCAAGAATATTTTAATCACCCTAAAAAACACTCTGTCCCCGTTAGCAGTTACCATGTTCCTACTCCCATCCCCGGGGCCTGGCAACTATGAAACATCTTTCTGTCTCTATGGATTTGCCTATCTAGATACATCATGCAAATAGAATCATACAGTATGTGGCCTTTTGTGTCTGGCTTCTTTTACTTAATACTATTTCTAAGGTATATCCATGTTGTAGCATGTATCAGTACTGTCTTATGGATGAATAATATTTTATTATATAAATTCACCAAATCTTATTCACCCATTAATCAATGAGTGAAATATAATTTGTTTCCTATTCACAATAGCCAAGGTGGACCTAAATGTCCATCAACAGACGAATGGATAAAGAAATTGTAGTAGATAGATGCAATTAAATATTTTAGAGCCACAAAGCAGAACGAAATCCTGTCATTTCAACAACATGCATAGAACTGGAGAATATTACGTTGTGTGAAATAAGCCAAGCACAGAAAGACAAACCTCACATGCTCTCAATCACATGTGGGAGCTAAGTATTAAAACAATTGATCTCATGGAGACGGAGAATAGAACGATTGTTTCCAGAAGCTGGGAAGGGTAGTAGGGTTGGGGAGAATAAAGTGGGGATGGTTAATAGGTGCAAAAATAGATAGTTAGATAGAATGAACAATATTTGATAGCCAAACAAAGCAACTATAGACAACATTAAGTTATGGTATACTTTAAAATAATTAAAAGAGTAGAATTGTCATGTTTTGGATACAAAGAAGCAATAAATGCTTCAGATGATGGATATCCCAATTTTAAATTTTGGTAGCATTCACCAATGGAGCCATTCTCTTTATATTAAGTTTTATGACTACTAATTCAATATCCTAGCTTGTTACATGTCTTCAGATTTTCTATTTCTTCTTGACTCAGTTTCAACAATGTATGTATTTCTAGAAATTTATCCATTTTAACCATGTTATCTAATTTGCAAACATATAATTGTTCATAGTATTCCCTTATAATTGTTATTTTTGTAAGGTGTGTAGTAATGTTCTCTCATTATTTTAGTGCTTTGAGTCTTTTCTCTTTTTTCTTAGTCAATCTAGCTAAACCTCAATCAATTTTACTGGTTTTTCAAAGAACTAACTTTTAGTTTCATTTCTTTTCTATTGTTTTCAAGTCTTTATTTATTTCTGCCAAATCTTTGTCATTCTCTTCTTTCATCTTGGTTTGGATCTAGCTTGGTCATCTTTTTCTAACTTATTAAGGAAAGGTTAGGTTATAAATTTAAATCTTTCTTCTTTTTTAATGTAGGTATTTGCATTTACAGCTATATATTTTCCTTTAATAGAGTACTGTTCTAACTGCATTCCACAAGTTTCAGTAAGCTGTGTTTTTATTTTAATTCATCTTAAGGTAGTTTCTAAAATCTCGTATGATTTGTTCTTTGGCTTATTAGTTATTTAAGAATGTTCCATTTAATTTCCACATTTTGGGAATTTCCAGATTTCCTTCTGATATTTATTTCTAATTTCATTCCATGTTGTCAAAGAGCATACTTTTATAATTTCAATCCTTTTACATTTATTAAGACTTGTTTTATGGCCTAACATATAACCTATCCTGGAGAATGTTCTATGTGCATTTGAGAAAAATATGTATTCTGTTGCTGTTGAGTAAAATATTTTTTAGATGCCTGTCATATCTAATTAATTTACAATGTTCACATCTTCTGTGTTCTTGCCGGTCTTTCATCTAATTGTTTTGTCTATTATTTTAAGTGCAGTATTGAAGTCTCTGACTGATATTGTGAATTTTCATTTCTCCCTTAAACTCTACAAGTTTTTGCTTAAAAAATTTTCAGGCTCTGCTTGTAGGTGCACAAATGTATATCATTATTATATTTTCTTAATGGCTTGTCTTTTTTATCATTATAAAATATCCTTCTTGTCTTTAGTAACAATTTTGTCTCGAAGTCTATTTTATCTCTATTAGTATAGTAACAAAAAATACATTTAAGCTGTTATTTATATTTGTCTATGTAGCTACTATTTCTGTGGTGTATTTGTTTTTATCCTTTTACTTTTAACGTATTTGTGTCTTTGAATCTCAGGCTTATCTCTTGTAGATAGCAAAAGGTTGTGGTCACATTTTTATATATTCTGTCAATCTCTGCCTTTTTATTGAAGCATTAACTTACAGGCAATGTAATGAATGAAAAGGTATGATTTACATCTGCCATTCGCAATTTATTTTCTACATGTCTTTTTTTTGTTTGTTTTTGGCTGTTCTATTTCTCCATTACTATTTTCTTTTTCTTAAATAGATATTTTATCATTTACCATTTTTATTCCTTTGTCATTATTTTGCTATTTTAAGTTATTTTCTTAGTAGCTGCCCTAGTGATTAATATTGTATAACAATCTAGTTCAAATTAATAACTTAATTTCAATAATATTGAAAAACTTTGCTGCTATATAACTCCACTGACTTCTCCCCTTTCTGGTGCTGTTATATTTATACAAATAATATCTTTATACATAATCTTCCCATGAACACAGATTTATAATTATTGCTTTTTGCAGTTGTTTTTTTAAATCAGAAAGGAGAAAAATAAGAGTTACAAATAAGAAAATACATTTAAGCTGTAATTTATATTTGTCTATATAGTTACATTTATTGGTGCTCTTTATTTCTTTATGTGGATTCAAGTTACTCTCTATTGTCCTTTCATGTAAGCTTGAAGGACTTCTTTTAGTGTTTCTTATAAATCAGGTCTGCTAGCAATGATTTTTCTCAGTTTTTGTTTGTCTTGAATGTCTTAATTTTCCATTTCTTTTTTTGAAAGATAGTTTTGCTGAATATAAAACTATTGGTTGACATTCATTTTCTTTCAGCAGCTTAAATATATCATCCTACTGCAGTGTGGACTCCATCATTTCTAGTAAGTGATCACCTGTGAATCTTACTGAGGATCTCCTATACATGATGTGTTACTTCTTTCTCACTGTTTTCAAGAATCACTCTTTTTCTTTGGATTTCAACAGTTTTATTATATTACAATGTGTCTAGGAATAGATCTCTTTGAGTTTATCCTACTTGGAATTAATTGAGCTTCTTGGATGTCTAGATTAATATCTGTTATCCAATTTGGGGGGTTTTTCAACCATCATTTCTTCAAATATTCTTTCTCTCCTTTATCTCTCTTTCTTTCTGGAAGTCCCATTATGTGTTTCGTATGCTTGACAGTGCCTCATAGATGGTGTTCAATGTCTCACCAAAGGCTCTGTTTATTTTTCTTCATTTTTGTCTTCTTTCTTGCTACTCAGACTTGATAATCTCAATTGACCTATCTTTAAGTTCATTGAGTCTTCTGCCAATTCACATCTGCTTTTTAGCTCCTCTACTGAATTTTTTATATATATGAGTTATTGTTTTTTTCAACTCCACATTTCTACTTGACTTGTTTTCATTTTCTTCTGTTTATTGGTAGTCTCTATTTTGTGAGTCATTATTCTCATACTTTCTTCTTATCCTTTCAAAATAATTTCCTTAGGTTCTTGAACATATCTAAGATAATTGATGTAAAAATCTTTGCCTATTAAGTCTAACATCTGGGCTTCGTAGGGGAAAGTTTCTATTGACTGCTTCTTTCCAGTATTTTCTGCCATTCTTTCTTATTCTTTTACATTTGTAATTTTTTGATGAAAATCAGACATTTTAAATAACATAATGTGGAAACTCTAGAAATCTAGACCTCTCTCCTCTGAGATTCATTGTTGCTGTATTTATTAGTGTTTGTTGTTGCTGGTAGTGGTGGTACTATCTGTTTATCTAGTGAAATTCCTGAATGTATTCTGTAAAGTCTGTATTCACTTTCAACTGTGGCTGGTGAAGTCTCCATTCAGTAGACTAGTGGATGGCTAACCTGACAGAGATTTCCTTAAATACCTGGAATCAATAAGTCTTCCATCCCTTGGCAAAAGATTCACTGTGTGTTCTGCAGGAGCACCTTCAACATTCAGGCAAGCGGGTTGCAACTCTGCCTGGACTTTCACTTTCTGCTTGTGTGGCACCTCAGGTGAGACAGAGGTGAGTCTAGGACTTTCTCAGATCTGTCTTGGGCATGTGCATAGTCCTATATATGTACATGTCCTTCTAGATTTCCAGGAATAGCCCCCTATGGACATCTCATACTCCAACTTTTCCTTTTAAGTTGTTTGTGCCAACTCTCATCACTGCCACAGATAGCTGCAATATTAAATAACTGTTGCTGATTATTTTTGGCAAATGCTCCCAGAGAAAAAGCTGTTTTCACTGAATAAGGACAAGTCCTTTGGGTTAGGGTTGGGAATAACCAGACATGTCAAATACTGACAATTCTCTGAGATTGGCATTTTTGGGGGAGCTCCAAACCTGTTCTTTTTCTCTCAGGGGGACTGCTAAGCTGCTGATTTTCAAGGCTTTCATGGCTGAGGGACTGCTAGTTTTCAAGGCTATCACAGACTTGGGGAGAGAGTGATGAGATTAGGACAAATTCAAGTATTATAAAGCTTGATGTTTTACCCAGACTTGGCTAGTTTTTTAAAAGTAAACTCTTCTTGGACTGTTGCAAGTCTTTGGTTAATTTACAGAGTACTGAAAAAGTTGATTCTGACAATTTCTGTCCATATTTTTCTTGATTTTATGATGGAATAGCTTTTTGGAGGTCCCTACTCCACCATTCCCACTGATGTCTTTTTCCTACCCCCTATTCCCTATTGCCTGGAAATAGAATAGTTACAACCTGAAATTATTGTGTACAAAAATCTCAACCATAAATTTTTTAAATTATTTGCAAATAAGTAAATGATTTGCAAATTGATTCAATATCTGTAACTGTATTATTCTTTTCTGTCAAGTTGTTATTCATGCCTTTGTGGAACATAGGTTTTTTTTTTTTTCTTCTCTGCAGTCCTCAATGGACATTTAAGGAAAACAACAACAACAAGAACTTAACAGCATTTGTTTTGTGCCAGGAACTGTCTAAAACACGTCACAAATATTAACTCATAAGAATCTATGATACAGGTGTTATTATCCCTACTGTAAAGACATGAAACAGTCCAGGCACAGGAAGGATAAATGATGCACCCAAGGTTACACAGCTAGTAATAGGCAGCCTTAGCTCTTATGTCTTAGCCAGGACACTACGCTGAAAACATATTAACCACTCTAAAAGTTGACATTTACATTTTTTTAAATGCAATACTATTAACTTTTGTTAGTTTCAGGGCTACAACTTCTGCTGAACAAAAGGAATCATACACATATTTGCCATCTTTCACATCACAGACCATTAAAGTGTCCACTGTGGAAAATATCATGAAGGAGCAACATCAGCCAATTGGTGCTATCTAAGATGTGACAGTGTTATGTGATATGGAGTGAGCATATGCTATATACATTTTTTTAAAACAATAAAAAGTCAAAGGTACAGATACAAACCTTGGCATTTGAATCTTGAATCTATTCCAAGCTTTTTCACTTTATAAAGATGTATAGTGCCAGACCTATTCTGAAGCTGTGTGTAAAACTCTACATGCTGCAATGAGATTAATATTTTTTAAAGAGTGATTTTATGGAAAGTTGGCACCAGAAAATAAGGTTCTGTTTCATTATTCTGACATATAAAAGTTTATTGAGGTCACAACGTATTCTTTTTTGGAAAAAAAATCATTAGCACATGGTGAAATACACAATTTATTGGCAAAGTCACAGTAGCACTTTTTCTGTGTAAATTTCTCACAGTCCATCCAAAATGTATTTGAGACAACTTCTAAACAGAGCTAACTGATGAATACATTAACCTGAATAAAGTTCTTCATGCTGGTCTTTAAGTTTCTAGCTCTCGAATAACATTGCTAATCATTTAGCCACATAGGGCCTGCTTTATTTTTAAAATTCTTCTATACATGCTTTGCAATCAACACTTCCCTTTCAAAGGCCTTGTTCTACCTTCTTTATTAAAACACCCTCTGTGTGACAGCTCACTGAGCGCCTTCCTACCTCCCAAGCCTGATCTCTTTAGAAGAGGGTCTACTGTGCTTTTCCCCGGCATCAATACTAACAGCATAATGGAGGTGTTGATATTTTTCAAACACTAAAATTGAGCAAGTCTTGAAATAACTGACCTACAGTTGATTTTGGCCAACTAAGTAATTTACAGCTTACCTTTCTGGCTTGGTGTTAACTCAGTGCAAACCTCAAGGATCTTTTGGGTAGAGAGGCAAACCTGGAAAAATATTTGTCCTTATTGGTTAAGTCAAAATTTGTACTCCCAGAGCCCCTCCCTTTGAGGAAATCCAGAAGTTTCAACATAAACCTTATTTATACAGAAGAATTATCATAAATTATACCTGAAAAGGACTTTATTATCTAGCTCAAGCTCTATTGACAAATGAGGAAACTGAGACCCAGGAAGATAATAATTAACTTGCACAAGTTGACACAGTTCAGTCACACCTGAAATACAGCTGCCCAGGTTGGCTTCCCAGGGCACCTTTTGGATCCTTTGACAGTTAGTGTTCAGGTCCCGCCTAGACAATGATGGTAGTGCCTCTACAAGATGGAGTTTCTGTTGCAATAGTGGAAGGAAGGCCAAGTTCAAAGCCAGAGAAACATTGCAGTGGTTCATATTACAAGAAATTTTAGGACAATGGGCAAGGCCAAGGTTTTGAAGGCCCGTTTGTTGGAATTAATGTGGGGATGTTAGAGAGTACCTTTACTCCAAATTGCTCGTCTAACTCCAGAGTTCTTGTAGATTCCTTAGGACACTAAACAATTGTATTATGCATGTTTCCTGATCAATTTCATTAATCTACTGGTAAAAATAACTAGGAAAGGCTGTAACAGGGCAGATGCTTGGAAAATGTTGTCATCATGACTTTTAAATGCTAGAACAGAGGCTGGTATCCATACAAACAAACAGAGAACCAAGGAAATTACCTTTGTGATTCAGGCAAAAATGACAATCTGCCTAAACTCTGAATAGATTAGAGAGACAGCTGATTCATTTTGATGTGAATTCTTTGCATGATTGGGAAAGCTGTAGGAATTTTAATTATTTAGATAATTATTTAGATAATTGTAGTAAAGCTAGGGGATGATCCACATTCTTACAATGATAGTGGAGGAAAGCACAATAGCCTTACACTTTTCATTCTTTTATTCATTCAACATATAATTGTAAAGCACTTATTATGTGATGTGCTAGCAAAGGTTTAACAACTTGCTGAGTGGAGGTGGAAGGGAACCCTGACTTGTAGCATTTGCTCATGGTGCAAATAGTTCTACCATGACTGATCTCAAGCTACCAACATGAAGTCATTGAACACAGAATTGGGATGAGATACACATAGCACACTATTAAGTGGTATTTCCAATTACACATACAATAGACATCAATAACCTCCAGATCGCAGATAACAAAATGTAGTAAAATAATTAGGAAATGATGATTTTTCAGTATTTATTATCTTTGTTTTTAAATATAATTTATTTAATTGTAAGTTGATATAGTTTAATTTTTAATAATGACTGTTTGACAGCCAGCTTACAAGATTCCTGGGCGTTTACCAATCATCTTTCATGAGCCAGTGTGAGTGGGTCCCAGCACACCACCGCTGTTAGGTGTAGACCCTATGCTATATGCTGGTGACTGTGGTGTGAGATGCTTTTCCTGTCCTTATGGAGAGTGCATTCTAGTGAGGCAGACAGATAAAAGATAAATATTATTTAATTTGAAACAGCAATGGACATTATAAAAGAGAAGTTATGAAATGGATGATTCCAAACAGGAAGGCTAGCCTTTTGTTGGGGGTTAGGGTGGGGAAAGGTTGGGGAAGACAACATTCCTGAGGGAATGACGTTTAAAGCGAGGCTTGAAGGATGAGTAAGGGGCCAAGGCCAAGACAAGAAAAATGAACCAAGCATTCCAGAGGAGGGAAGAGCTGACCCAATCACCCTGTGTCAGCAAGGCCTTGACGTAGACAGTAGAGACCAAGGGAGAGAGTGGCAAGCTGGCTGAGGGGGTTCACAGGCAGATCACGTGTGACCTCTTAGGTCCTCTTAAGGGTTTTGGTCTTTTATAAGAGAATGGAGCAAGCATTGAAAGGTTTAAGTGGGAGCAAGAAGTTGACAAATTTATATTCATGTGCAAGATTACTTGGTCTGCTGAGGGCAGAATAGATTTCAGGGAGCAATAGTGGAAATAGAGAGCTCCATTAAGAAGCTATTGCAGTGTTTCAGGAGTAAGAGGGTAGTCATTTGTATTAAGTTGTCAACAATGGAGAAGGAGAAATAGATGAAAGATCTGTTTTGAAGACAAAACTGACAAGATCTATCATGGAAGAGGAAGTTCACAGTCACCAATATCTATGTTCCTTCTCCTTTTCTAGGGCACATGACTAAACTACATTTTCCAACCTTCTTTGAAGGTAGGTGGAGCCCTGTGACGAATTCTGACCAGTGGAATATGCAATGAATGCTATGCACAACACTTCCAGACCAGTTCCATAAAAATGGAACTAAAAGGGGAACTATTTTATCCCCTTTGCAATCCTTCTTTTATCCCTTCCACAGTGACCTTGGAGGCCATGTGCTAAGCATGGCAGGCCCACAGTGTGGAAGGAGCCTTGGACTTTGATCCACTGTTCTGAGAGCCATCCTATTTATAGTGGACTGCCACATAAGCAATAAATCAATTTTGTTGTGTTAATCCACAGAGATTTGCATGGGGTGGGGGTGAATGGTTGATTTGGGGGATTGATTAGACATGGAGAGTGATAGGAGGGGTACGTATCAAAGACAGCCAAGATTTCCAGCATGAGCAACTGTGTGAATGGAGAAGCCATTTAAGGATATGTGGAATACTGGAGAGGAAGGGAGATTATGAATTTTGTTCTCAGTGTATTTAATTTGAGATGCATGTGGAACAACAAAAGGCAAATATTAAGGCAGCAGGTGGATACAAGAATCTCGAAGGAGAAAACCAATTTGACAGTATAAATTTGAGCATTATTGACACATGAACAGGGCTGCCACTGCGCATGAGCCCAGAAGTCTTTGTGGATGTTGCTCCCTAGTGTTGTATGTACACAGCCTGCAGGACTTTATGGAGATGACGTGAAAAGCCATGAGAGAGGAAGAAATCTTCTAAAAGGAGAGTATAGAGTGAGAAAAAGTTCAGGAATAGAATCTTAAAGCTCTCCAATATTTAAAATTAAGGTACAGAATGAGGTGTCCCAAAATAGCCTGAGCAGATAGGGCCAGCAAGTTAGGAGGGGATGGTGTTAGAACAGCTGTGTATTAATATTAATAGTTAGCTCAGGCTGCCATAACAAAATACCAAGCAGTGGGTGACTTAAATAACAGATATTTATTTTCTCACCATTTTGGAGACTGGAATGTCTAAGATCAAGGTGCTGGCAAGGTAGGTTTAATTCTCAGACATCCTCTCTTGGCTTGTAGGCAGCCACCATCTCACTGATTGTTCACATGACCTCTACTTTATATGTGGAGAGAGGGAGAGCAAGCTGTCTGGTGACTCTTCTCACAAGGGCACTAATCCCACCATGAGGACCCCACCCTCATGAGCTCATCTAACCCAAATTACCTCCCAAATGCCTATCTCCAAACATCACTTTGGGGATTAGGGCTTTAATGTATGAATTTAGAGAGAACATGAGCATTCAGTCCATAACAACAGACAAGCAAAAAAGTTCTTCAAGAAAGAGGTCAACTGTGCTGAAAGCTGAGAAGTAGTTAAGAAAGATGAGGACTGAAATTGTCCACTGGATTTAACCACACAGTGGTCATAGGAAGCTGCAGTAAAAGCAACTTTAGTGAAGTGATGGAAATGGAAACCAACTCAGAGTTCATTGGCAAACAAATGTGGCATAAGGATGTGGAGAAGTTTGGCTGTGAGAAGAAAGAGAAGAAAGATTGGAGTGATTATAAGCACATAGAGAATTTTTGGTTTTGGTTACTTTTACTTGGTATAGAATGTTTGAACACTCCAGTAGTGAGGAGATAAGATCATGGAATTTCCCCAGTGTATATACCTAAAAGCCAGGGAATATGAACATTTTCTCTAAGCAGAATGTCCTATCCCAGACAAAGCCCAAGAGTAAAAAAAGAAATAAATTCCTTAAGCATTTTGACAGGGACTGGAAGCCCAGCAAAATCGCTAGAGGACTTGCTGCTTTCCAAGGAATTTTTTATTTGAAACATTCTATGATATTTAGTCATATGTGAACTTTTCAAGAAAAGTTGTTCCTGGAAATCAGAAGGCACTGGTCAATGGTAGGTATGCTCCCAATCCCTGAGTCAAATTGCAGTATAAGCCATCATCCTGAAGGGTTTTAATGAATTCCCTATTGAATTTTTGTTTTGTTTTGGTTTTGGTTTCATGGGGTCAACTTAAAATTTAGATCAATATAAATCTAGATTTATATCTCTTCTCATCTAAATTGTTACATACACACAGTAGTCCAATGAAAGCACATTAAAATCACTTTTAAGAGGATCTGCAGTTATAGACTGTAGCAGTTTAGGGAAGGATTAACTCAAAGGAATTTTTGTATCCATAAAAGATGGTTCACTAAAGGCCTGCTAGTATCCCCACAAAAAAAAAGCAACATGTCGTACCACATTCATTTTGTATTTGGATGTTGGAATCCCTTCTTGTCCATCCTTTTAAATCTATTACTCTCCATATTTTAAGAGTTGACAAATTCTATGTCATTATCCTTCCTTTTTTTCCTTCGCTATTATGACTCCACTTCAGGTTCTCACTACCACTCACTTGAGTAGATACCATGTTCTGATTTTTTTCTGTAATATATGAAACATTCTGACTAGTGTATGCATGATAGAGTGTACACACTACTAGTATCACACTAGTGCACACACTGGTATCATTTACCCTGAGAGCCCTACTTCTCTGAGTGACTTGAAATTTTTGCCAAGTACATCCAATGAGTCTGCTAGAGGACATCATGTCTTCTCTTTAATCATTTGTATGACAATGTTGGGATGTACAATAGTGGTAGATGTTTGCTGTCTTTACATTTTTTAAACTTAACTGAGGAAAACCAGACCTGCCGTTGAAGGAGCTCCCGGCTGGCAATTTCACTCATGAGAAATCATTGCAGCAAAAGTTAACACTTCAAGTCATGTTGAGAAGAAGGCTATCATAACTCAATCAAATAATTCTTTCTCTCAAAAATAACCAAGAACTATTGATCCTTGATAGTCATAGGATTATCACATCTAAAACTATGCAATTTACAAAGCTCAATTTTAAGAATTACTACTCTTCATTTTCTGATATTGAGGTATATATGCTGTTCTTTTGCCATATAAAAAAAATCACACATAAATTAGTGCTTAAAACCAACAAAAATTCTCTTTCTGCGAGTTAGTTGTGCTGAGCTTGGTGGTTCTTCTGCTCCATGCACTCTTGGCTAAGGCCACTCATGAGGCTGCATGAATCTGGGTGCTTACCTGGGCTGGAACAACCAATCTGCCTCCCTGATATAGCTAGGACTTTGGTTTGGTGCTGGTTATCAAGTTGGGTGCTTCTTTTCTTCTGCACTTCGACTCTCTCTCTCCAAATAGTTCATTGAAAAATCCAAACTTCCTACAAGGTAGCAGGCTTCCAAGTGAGAAAAAATAAAAGCTGACAGGTCTCTTAAGGTCTAGGTCTAGAAGTAACACAAAGTCACTTTTGCTGCATTGTATTGAGCAAGACCAGCCCAGATCAAGGGGAAAAGAAGTATCTCCACCTGTTGAAGGGCAGAATGTCATGTATGAACAGAGATAGACACAAGGCTGATGGCATCTTTGCCGATAGTCTACCACATCTACTATTAGGCTTATGAAACCACAGTTAATTTCTCTTTCACTAGGCATGAATATTTTAGTGATTTAATAAAAAAAGAGTATGAAACTAAATTCTACTTGAAAATGGATCGTCTATCATAACTCAATGAAGAGAGAACTTGCTCAGTATTGTTTGACTTGGCAAGATGCTTAGCTATCATGAGATTGTCACTGAAGTTCTCTCGGTGTCCATCCATTTATTAAGGGCATGAAACCTGTTTGTCATGGTAGATCATAAACAAAGCAGTGTTTTATAAGCGTTTTAAATTTAGTGGATTTTTTTGCAATAAACCATAGCACCAACAAACATAAATAAATATTCCATTATCTTTAAGGTACAGTCAACTGGAAAATTTTGAGACTGTTATTCTAAAACATTGTATAACTATGTACTCAGGATTGCTTTCAAATTCAAGCTTAGATATTTTAGATACCGCCTTTTTTCTGCCTACTTTTAGTTTGACTTCAAACAATTGGAAATCTTTTTAAAGACAGAGAGTTATCTTACGCAAAGAAGAATGGAAATTATGTCAGTATTTCCTGTTGGGAAGAAAAACAGATTAGATTAGTTGTCTATGTCATTGTCTCATGTTTAGGTTTTAACAATTTTTTCCTTTTTTTTTTTTCTTCTTCAGATTATGACAAGACTTAGCCAAGTCACTAATAACTAAAGGAAAATGTTTGGATGTGAGAGCTTCTATCAGTGCTTGGGATTTCAAAACCATCTGAGAACTCAGGATAAGTTTTACAAGATGCAAGACATAAATATTTTCATAATTAACCTACAGAGATTTGGAAAAGAGAATTTTGTGTGAGGAGGAAGCTAGTGCAGTTACTGGGGTAGACTTCCCTGTATATGTAAGAAACATGTAACAATTCAGCTCTTGAAGGTGGCAGTGGTTACAGATTATTGAAAATCTATTCTGAACCAACTGCTCTACTGGTACTGTCTAAACTATTATAGTAATTCATGGGCTATTATTCCATTTTACAGATAAAGAAATTAAGGCTCAGGGAAGTTAACTGTTATGCCCAAATATCCTCTAGGAAGAGTCAAAGCTTGGATTTCTAAATAGTAAATTTACTGACCATAAGTTCAGAGCTATTTAAATTGTGCTCTACTGTCCTCCAAACCACAAATGAATCATAAGGTTATAAGGTTTTCCCCAAGTATCTCTTATTTCCATTCTCACTTTTCAGTCTTTTAGATTCTCTCAGTTCAAATTCTTGTTCAGGCCCATTTTCTTTACCCTTCCTCTTTAAGCTTAGGTTCACATGAAGCTCTCAGACAGAGCCAGGTAGAGAAAAATCTTGGTGGTACACAGGGAAAAATCTACTTCTTTCCAATTTCTGATTTCCAGGATGGATCTTGTGATTTTCCTCAAAGCTTTTGTCTTCAGCATGGTGACATTTGGAGCTTGAGAGTGCCCAAGATTTCTGCATTTGACGTGTTGCCTACATTCTTAACATCCTTTCACACAGGACCTCAGAACAACTGAAGGAGCAACCCATACATATAACCTCAAAGACCAAGCACTAAGTTCCTTGAACATTACAGAGATCTCCAGACAGTTCTCATATCAAATCACTAACTCTTCAGGGGCTCCTACCCTAAGAGGAAGTTGCAACAGGCACCAAGACCTACTGGAGAGCAGCCTGAGGTTATTCCACTGATTATTGATCACAAGAGGTTGCTTCCTTCTTGTTAAGTTCTTGTGATACAAAGTTATCTTGCAAGGTCCCTTAGCTGGATCACAGATTCAGCTTTACTACAATCCTACTCATTCAATATTCAAAATAATTGCTCCCATTCAGCCCTCACCATACACAACTAAGGACTTTTCCTCTCTGAATGTTGTGTGTGCTTCAATTTTTCAGAAAATTACTGTAATAACATGGTAGAGGGCTTTTGATAACGTTACTGCAGTTAGGTCTTGGTAATGGCCCTTCTGCCTCTGGGTGTAACTTCTGAAGGCCATTCTAAGGACATTGCCTGGCAACTCAGGGTGGTGGCAGTAACACTGGACTGCACATCCTGATGCTGTGATGATCAAAACGCAGTTAGAATGACATCCAGTGTGGTTCAGGGCCAGGTTTCTGTCTTTCTAGTGTCTATATCAGAGGAAGGAAGGGAGACAAGGGGAGAATGAGAATTAAAAATAAAACATGGAATACCACAATGGCTTCAAGTACAAAGATTATTTTACAAAGAAAAAAGAAAGCCATATCTGAAATGACACAAAATTGTTTCTTAACAACCAAGTGAAACTTCCCTTTCCACCATAGCACTTGCAAGCACAAATGGTTTGTATTTAATACACATCATATAGTCCACATAACTGTTGGTATTGGTTTCATCTCATAACTCAAAGTGTGTTTTCCCATGAAAATTTACTAGGCTTCTTTCTACACTCCTAACTGGGAGACTAGCTGACTGCTGTAAACCGAAAGGGCTTTTCCAACCTAAAGTTTATATGAAATTGGGGAGAGTATGTTTCTGCTCTTCAAATTCAAGACAAGTAGTTCTGTGAAATCAGGACTGTGTCTTAAATCCAGACTCAAGGGCACATGACTAAGGGTAAAGGAGAAGACTGTATTTACAATGTCTGGACCAAAGAAAACATCGATTCTTGTCCTAAATCTACCCAGTCATAATGTACTATGTGCAGCCCTGATCCTGTCCTGGAACCAGGGTACCCTGGTCACCGCCTCTCTTCCCAAAGCTGAGTTCTCTGCCCTATTGGCCCCAAGTCCTGCTAATTTCTTGATAATTCCCTCCAATCACCTTTGCTCCTAGGCCCTAGATGTGCCAAAGCGAGCCATCCCTGGATGCTAGCATTGATACGCTCAGTAAACGACAGAGTCTGACTTGAGATCCCAGGGTCTTTAGTGAATCCTGCAGAAAGCAGGAGTGAACCACACCACTGCTTCATATGTCACATGCATTTTTCTCTAATAGTATTGTGTTTGTGATATATATATATTCCAGTTTTCATTATATCTTGTTTTGGTACAGAGTGTTGTAAGTATTCCCATTTCACAAATAGGGAGATAAAACTTAAAGAGCTGAGTGGCATGACGAAGATCACACAACTAGTAAGTATGACACCTAAACTGAACACAGCTCTTCTGACAGTAACCCTCGTGATTTAATGTAAATATTATACTGTACTCTTTTGTTGTTGTTGTTAACAGAATGAGATAAGGAACATCTCCATATTCACCCAGTATCGATTTAACTGAAACCTCTATGGAGTGGTTGAACACAGAGTGGTAACCTCATGCAGTGAGTTTTCCAAATAATTTTCTTAACTGATAATAGAAATAAATTTATGAAAGGCTTCAGAAAGATGGAGCAAGTTGTATGAATACCAATTTTAATGTTGGCTCAAACACTGAAACACTTGCTCATGCTTTCGCTCAATTGGTGTTTAAGCAGATTGTATTGAATTGTATGTTCGATTCACTAGCGATTTTTGTATTCTTATATAAAGGTCTTACCTCTGTACTATTATAATATATCAAGGTTGGTCACCAAATGCATAAATACTGAGTACAGCTGTAGAATTTAATAAAACCAAAAGTTTGAGCTAGCAAATGAAAAATTATATATTATTGGAAACTTGTGCTCAAAGTTGAAACTTGAAGGAAATATTTTAGCACTATCACAATATTACATTGCAATCATTATTTAATTTATCTCCTCTGAAATAACTTAAGGGAAGTGCTCGCAAAGCCCTATTTACTTCAGCCAGGAAGCAAAAGGCAGTGGCCAGAGCGTGAGTGAAGTAATGGGAAGCTGACAATGCCACTATTGTAAGAGCACCTCGGAGTATCGTTTGACATTGACCAAGTGAGAAGCAAGTGTTGGGAAGTTTTAATTTCATCTTAACAAAAGGCTAGGGCCAGAGGAATAATATAAAATTAGTCTTTGCTTGAATTCTGGTGTTTTTTTTTGCTTTAATTGAAAAGTATCAACTTGGAACACACCTGGAAGAAAGGAATGTCTTTTAGTAATTACCAAGATTTGAAAGAGTTTTACATTCTAAAAATGTTTATTAAATAAATAGCATACTTTTCTACCTATCTATAAATAGATACTACATAAATTTTCACAAATGCTATGTATCATATACATATATGTGTAATTTTTATATTCACCATTCAGTTTTTCCAAGAGAAACTTCAAGAATCCCTAAGCAACCTGTGCATTTCAATTGTCACTTTGAACTTTGGAACAAAGGAGAGACTGTAAAACCAGTTTATAAAAAGTATTATGAGATACCACAACTGGCATTTTTACGACCTTATTAAACTACATTCAAGTGGCATAAATTATATGTAATGAAAGTGAAAAGGATCTCTGACCCGATTTTAATATTGGGTACATGCTTATTAGTTTGAGCTTTTTTCTGAATAGAAATCTTTTTTCAAACTTTAGCAGTTGATATTATGTGGAAGTCATAAATGTCAGATTACATTAAACTATTTTGGTTCATAGAATAGCACAGCCATTAAGTTACTAGAGAGTAATGAGTAGGTCTTCTCACAGAGTAAAGCCAAAGGTGTTAATTTAGATTTGAAACATTCCACCTCATTATAAAAGCCAAATTAATTTGCCATGTGTAGAAGCAGCAAAAACCAATATTTGAAATGTGAAAGACCTCCTTTTTGTAGGAGAGGGATAGAAATGGCCATTACAAAGTTTCTATTCCTAAAGAGTAGGCAAACTGGTCCCTCTGAGGTTAATTACTATTAAGTCATAGGGAGTCTCTTACTAGGTATTTCTATTCAAGAAGTTGAATTGATAGAATTAGTTAAATGTCAAGAATGAAAGGAAGTCTGACAGTTCCAAGTTTGTAAATGTATATACTTAAACATAAATGTGAAATTGATTTATCTCCTCCAATTTTTGTAACATAATAAAGAATAAATTTTCATTTGATTACAGGGATCTCATTTAGGCATTAATTACAAATTCTGAAAAAGATAAGAGAAAAAAACATTAATTTGGAGTACTATAGAGCAAAGCATAGAGCATCCTGAATTTCGAGTGTCCATTTACTAAAAGCCAGGCCAAATGAAGAATACCTGAAAACATAAAGAAATGGGGATATTTCTTCATCAGAACACCAAAAAAACCAAAAAAAAACCCCAAAAACCCCAGCCTTTTCTAACCTAGACGACATAGTGAACAAAAATGTGTAAAGTGATAAGAAGAACAAGGTTGGATTAGCTTACCATTTTTAAAATGTGAGAAAAACAGAAATGCAAAAGCCAATAAATGAAAGAAAAGCCTAGTTTTTATAGTAGCCTTGCCCAGAAATAGACAAAGTACTAATCGTTGTTTCTACAGAATCAGCCATGCAGCATGGTCACAAGAGGGACCATGAAATAAAGTTGCTCTGCTCCGGATAGCAGCCTACTGAGGCATTAGTAAAGACCCCACAAGGATTCATGGGAACTCCTCTGTGTTCTCTAGCAAGAAAGGCAGCCGGCAGTGATATCAGTTCCTAAAAAACCTTGGGGAAGTGAGATCATGCAAAATCATTTAAATTTAGAGTAAAAAGCAACCTTAGTCCTTTTTGTTTCTATCTTGCTTTCTAGCTTAGGAAGTGATTTTGTATCCTCACAGCAACCATCCAAATACTGATATTTATATTTTATTTTCCATATTAGGATACAGGTTCAGAAAAGTTAGATGACTTGCCTGAGATCATTCAGCTATAGGCAGCTCTGATGTCTCCCTTAACCTACTCACACAGCCAGACTTCTCACCCTTCTATAGATGGGGTCCTTTACCCAGGTTTTAAGATATGTTTTCAAATATGACAGTAATGTTCCAGAAGCACTCTGAGCAGAATAGAAACAAAGTGGGAAGAGGGACAGAGTAGGTTGATCAGATACCGAGGGGAGTTTCTTGTACTTGCTGTAACAAGTTATGACAAACTGGGTGGCTTCAAACAACAGGAATTTATTCTCTCACAGTTCTGGATACCAGAAGTCTGAAATCAAGGTGTCAGAAAGGTTTGTTTGTTTTTTGTTTTTTTTCCTGGAGGTTCAAAGGGAAAAACCATCTCATGCTTCTATAGCTTCTGGCAGTGGCGGTTGTAGGCAATCCTTAGCACTCCCTTGATTTGTGGAGGCATCGCTCCAGTCTCTGCTTCCATCTCTACATCACCTTTTTCCCTGTGCCCCTGTGTTTCCTTTTTTGTCTCTTACAAGAATGTTCTCATTGGATTTAAGGCCTATCCTAATCCAGCATAATTTCATCTTGATCCTTAACTGATTACATTGGCAATGCCCTATTTCCAAATAAGATCATATTCTGAGATTCCAGGTGGACATTAATGTGGGGGAAGCAGTATTTAACCTACAAAAAGGAAGAAGAGGTTTTGAGAACCTCATGTGTACCTCATGCCTATGATGAGTCTCAGGCATTGGGTAACTTTAAAAAAAAACAACAAAAAAACTGCTTTTCCTTTTTGGTTGAAATGAACAAATTGAGTCATCGTTTTCATGTTCTGAAGACAAAATAATTAAAAAGAGGAAAATTTGGGATATCATGTTATTATTTAGTAGAGTGATTTTTACTAGTAGAGCTGGTACAATCCCAAACAAGGGGGAACTTAGTGCACAGCAAGGCGATTTGCAGTGAGGATCCCAACATTGCATTGGAAAGTCACTAAATACTCAGTCACAGAGCATGGAGAAGGGCTAAAAAGAAACAGAGAACATATAATAACAGAACATATGGAAGCAATGTAGTGATTCTATTAAGAAGTGACAGATAAAGGCCATTGGTATTGCAAATCCATCACCCAGTTTTCCGTGATATATAAAGAACAGAGACCTAAAACACTGTTCATTTATATGTGATGTTTTCCCCCTTGTCTTAATTCCCTGAAGGCCTTGGTTGAAAGCACAGAATGTCAATGGAAATTGAATGTGTGACTTCAGAAAATTCAATGAATTTAGGAAATGAAGAAGGGAAAAACTGATGCTCAAAACACTAGTTGATTAAAAGTGGGGGGTCTGGACAGATCCTCCCAGGAGGACCCATTATAAATTGGGGTCTAGGCAATACATGAAGGTGAATATGGTTCCGTTTAGCTTGTCAGTGGAAAAAGGGATAAATTCAGTAGAAGCATGAATCTTATAAGAGATAGGTGGTGGAAGGAGAGAAATGCTAGTAGCTAGAAGCGCTAAGAATCATGGTCTAATGGGGGAGTGACTTTTATTGGCCTCTGTACTTACTTACTCATTGTGGAGCTAACTGAGCTCAAGTTTGACCTGAGCTTTTCTAGAGTGGTGGCATTGCAATAAAATGCAAAGCATTCGAGCATGGGATGATGGTGGGAGGTATAATGTTGGCATCAAAATCATCCATGTCCTCTTTAGTTTTACTTCAAACTGATGTCACTCCACAAGAGTTCAGTAAAAACAACAAATTAGAAAGAGCTTACAAGAAACTACATGCTCTTTATTTTATTAAAAAATTTGACCCATGGCATATTCTGTATGCCTAGAAAAAATATTGTAAAGAACTTTCTTATCTCCAAATGAAAAGTCACCAGAGTACCTCATCCTTCAGTAGCTGCTCCTTCAATGACAGCTTCTCATCCTCAAGCTGTGACTTGTTCATCAGCAGCCTAAGAATCACACAGATCTAATGGATGCTTCAAGATCACTTGGGCAAAAGTTTCCACTCCTTCCATCCCCGTCCCACCACCAAAAGGGAGACAGGTTTGCAACCTTTCTGTTTCCACAAATGAGTTCACTCTGTTCTCATGTGTGCTAAACACAACCAAAGTGTTATGGTACTTTTCTTAAAAATATGAAAGCATGTTATGTAGTTAAATAATTTATGTTAAATTGTCCCCCCAAGTCTGGCAAAAAAGCAAGATAAATAGTCCTCTGATCCATGGTATATGCCATAGCATTAAAACGTATTAAAGATGCAGTTGATTCCTCTGAATGTTCGCAAGAATAGGACAGTAAAATACAGTGAGCTCAAAGAAAAGGAATAAGTCAAGAGCAAGGAAGATTTGTGTGTTTTGTTAACCCAGAAATTTAGTTACCTGCAGATGGAAAGTTTGTTTTCTACTACGTTCTATGTTCTTGAGGTTATCACTCATTGGTCTTAAAGAGGCTAGCCTTCCCAGAATGTTCTGCCTCTCCAGCGTATAAAAACAAAATGACTACATCTGCTTATTTATTCACTCACTCCTAATAAAGAGTGAGCCACTTATATCTGATAGAGACTAGTTTCTGTGATTGCAGCAACAAGTGAAAAAGAAATAGCACCCAGCCTTGCAGAGTTTGTTCATCCATGCATTCATTAAACATATATTCACTGAGTACCCACCAAGCACCATTCTAGGTGCTTGGGACATGACAGTGAACAAAACAAAAATCCCTGCTGTCTTGGAGCTTACATTCATTGCAGGACAATAAACAATGGTAAATTGTACAGTATGTCCAAATGTGATAAGTGCTATGAAGAAAGGAAAGTAGATCAGGATAAGGGGGACCTGGAAGAGTTAGGGCCATGTGAAGGATTGGAACAGAATGAGTTGCAATTTCAAATCAGGGTAGACTTCACTGACAAGGTAGATTTGGGCAAATACTTGGAAAAAAGAGAGGGAGTTTATTTTGTAGCTATCTGGAGCACGAGGATTCCAGGCTACAGCTAGTGTAAAGACACCAAGGCAGAAGCATGCCTGGCGTATTGGAGGAAAAGCAAGGTCCAGCTTACTACCTTGTACATGCATATAAAAAGAAGCGTATTTTACCAGGATGCATTGGCCTTTTCTTCTAAATTATCTTAGATCTTTGTAAGATTCACTTATTTTAGAAAAATAATTATTTTATTGGGAAATATGGAATTAATACAGTATGCTGCTATAATCTGTAAAGCCTTTTTTTTCTGAGATTTAATGTATGAATTTTCCAATGCAGTTAAAGAAAGCAAAACACACTTGCATATTAATAGTAACAAACTATATTTTCTACATTTCTTTGTAGTAATTTTCTCTATTATCTATGTAGGTAAACATCTGAGCCCCTTCCTTCACATGTCAATGTTCAAGGCATTTGGATTCAGCTATCAAAGCAATTACCCACCCTTATGTTAACCTAGACAGGAATCGACATCAAAACAGAGCACCCACTGAAACTTTATTAATTAACAGACGTGGCTCATAGTCAGGCACTTTTATCACTCACCAGACAATGAACAGTTTACATGCATAGAGATTTAACAGAAAGCTGACTTGTGTTAGAACCCGGTTCCTCTTTCAACTACATGTGAAGTTTTAACACTATGTCTTATTCTTCAGTGAAAAGAACGTTTCAAGGAAAGAAAATGGATTAGCCAAGATATCCATAATTTCTTTGTTGGGCATCTTTCACTGCTGTTTATAAAATACCCAATTAGTGCTAAGGATAAGACATTTAAACCTTGAAATTATGGCAAAACAAGCAAACAAACTATCAAGGAAAGATTAAGATTTATTCTGTATGTCAAAGTAAAATTTCTCTGCTTTTAGCATCAGGAAAACCTACATGTTGGGCCACTTTTGTGCTGGGTAGAAATTTCAGAAGACTATGGTTTCAAGTATCCTCATAGTCATTGGGATTCTACTGTTTTGCTTCAGAATTTAAGGCAAGGGGGACTGAGAACTTTGCTTTAATATAGTGGCTCAGCACATGTCTAAATCTTAAGGGGAAAATGAATTCCAAGTGTCTGTCATCCACTTTCTCACTACAGAATGGAAGGTAGAAGGGACATGTCTTTAACGCAAGAACTGATGGCTCTCTGCGCACACCTGTGTGGAAGGCGGCTCTCACAGGGTGGTGGCACACTCCCAACATCTGCTCCTTTCATGGAACTGAGCTGTAAATTGAAATTCCATTGCAATGTTTTTAGAACCAGTTGAAGTAAGGAGACTGTCAGAAATCCTCTTTAAACTCACCCTTATCCAAACAGGAAACTGACCCCTGGCCCCTGGACGTAACAGTACACCAGTGGAAATTTCATTATCCCCGTTTCAGCTGAACTAAGTGAAAATTAATTGTGTAATTATCTGGATGAGCGCATGTGTAAAATTTTACAATGTGCCAGTTAGATTAAGTAACGTGTTAGTGGCATGGTTTAGTGCAGAGTCAAAGCTGTCCTATAAAAATGGAATAAAAAAATCCAACAAGGTTGGAAGGAAAAAAAAAAACATATGTCAGAACAAATGCTTAACATGAGAAGGTAAGGTTAGGCTTAATTCCATAACCTGATGAAAATCTTTCCCTCCTAGACCATAGGTAAATCTGGCAGGGTTGAAAGGTGTGTGTGTGTGTGTGTGTGTGTGTGTGTGTGTGTGTGTGTGTATTCATACACTGGGATTTTTGTGTAAATGACTTCTCCATTTATTGTAATTTAAAAATGAAATTATTATTAAAATACTTAATTTGCCCACTATTGTATTTTTTTGTATGTAGTTTTACCTTACCAGCTACATTAGAAAGTATGGGCTATATTCAGTAGATGGCATTATTTGTCTCAGATATACTTTGTTCACCTGTTTGATGAAAGACTGACTTTTCTACTGGACTCAATTCTTCAGACTAAAAATGAGGTAAATGCTGCATTCTGACTTAAGATAATTTCATTAACACATGCAGGCAGAGTATGAACTGACTTTAACATCAAATGCATGAGGATTTGCAATTTGAAATTTTGCTTACTTTGCCAAAGATTTTAAGGGACATTTTTCCCTGAGACTTTGGCCTTCCTCTTCCCTCCCCCAAATATTGCTAAATGGAGACAATTTCCATCTTAAACTCTTCAGAATGTTTAGCTAGCAGAATTTCTGGATAAAAGGTATGATTTGGGTAGATGCTTTTTGAAAGTGAGGATTATCTTTAAACATATGAGTAATGCATTAAGATCTTAGCAATTCTGAATGTCAGATTTCATGTTAGTGCTATCTTGGCAAATCCAGATGCTAATTTATGTATCTTGCCAATAGAATGGGTCTCCTGTTTTTCTCATTCATTCCTGGTACTACATATTGTCTCCTTAAAGCAGTGTTTATGGTAAAAGTCTGTTGAGATTTTTCTTCCACCATCCTCCTCAGAAATGAAAGTTCCACTAAACAAAAATAGTAACATTCTCAAAAAAAAAAAAAGTACTCAAAAATGTGTTTTAACTTGGCTTAATATGATGCTGTTAGACATTTGTACATTGGGTTACTAGCGCTTTAAAAGATTGTTAGTACTTTAAGAAAAGAACATGTCTATATTTAGTGGAAAACATTCTAGTGTATATAAACATGATTAAAAGAAAGAAAGCACCAATGTGATTTATAGAACAGGGCAGTCAAAGGACATTAAAAATAATCGAGACCATTCAAAGGGAAAAGCAAAACTTCAGGTCAGAGAACATTAGCCTCCACATGAAAATGAGACTCTGGTATTAAACCTACATTTTACCATAGATTAATTATCAGGAGGACTTTGGAACAGCCCTTTTTATTTTAACTAAAGCACAATGCCCTCTTCACCAGTCTGAAAGTGTCAGGAGCTGGGGGAGGGGTGACTGTTTGTCAAACCTTAGAGAACAAAATGGATACCAGGAGGTGGCCTTGTGGACCCCATGGGCGGACCTGCAGATTCCAGAGCGCTGCTCGTGTTTGAGGATGCCCTAGGCATGCGTTATAGCAGACAGGACCTGCCCCTTCTCAGGAGCAACTATGTTTGCCACCTTTTCTAAAAGTGGGCCTAAGAGTTCCTCTGTGCCTTTCAGGAAACAGTAAACATCAGGAGACTCTGTCAGATTTTTTTTTTCTTAATAAAGCATTTTACAGTTGTAACTGTCCCTACTTTAGATGAATTAAATTTTTAAAAATTTAATCCAAATTTAAATGTATAATTATATTTTATATGAGCACTTTAAAAATTTAGTTTTTTACATACATATTCGTTCTTTTTGAATAATGTAAGAGCTTGGAATAAAATTCTCAGCCCTGAACCACTGAGATTTTTAAATTATATTTTTATTCTTATTGATTCCAGTTAAGACCATTGTATTACCACAGAGTATCAGGATTAAAAGAGACCTTAAGGCCGTCCTGGTTCATTCTACAAGTAAGAAAACAAAGCCCTACAAAGAATGTCTCCTCCCCCAGTTCAGCGCTGTTTTAACTAATCTGGGTTTTCTAGTCATGTGGGGCTTCCTCAGTCCCCAGTAGGATAAGAAAGAAATATGTGATTATAGAGCAAGTCAGATGCTAGGTTTAATATTAATATCAGGAGGGGAAAGAGGCTCAGGGTTTAAAGTCAAGATGACCTAGGTTTGAATTCTGGATCTGTGTCTTACTCTCTGTGTGGCTTTGAGTGTGTAACGTAACCTCTCTGAGTTTCAGAATCCCTCATTTGGTAGGTAGTGTCTACCCACAGGTTAGTTGTGAGCATCAAATTAGACAATATATATCAGGCTGCCTAACACATGATGAAGAACAAATAAAATTCAAATATTTGGGGAGCAAATTTTCAAAGTCAAGAAAGCAATTTATTAAATTTATGGCCAAAGCATATGAAAAAAGCTTTGAGAGCAATCATGGAGGAAATCAGGTTAGCATAAATTTCCTTTCTAATAAGATTTATTGTACATATCCCACATAGAATATGTTTATTCAGTGTGCAAGTAAATTTTTCATTTGGGCATTTGGAGAACAGAGTTGAAGAAGAGAGGGAATACCTGATAACTTAGGAGGAAAATGTGTGTGAATGTATATTTATGTGTGTGTTTATATATCTATAAGAGCTTATAGTGAACTTATAGATATATAATTAACATATATAACATGTATCTATGTCAGTTTATTATGATCTGTAATTTGTACCCCATTTTCTTTCCAAATGGATAAAAAGTGACAGTATTATATTTTTGTTTCCCAATTTGGAAATGTTCATAACATTTTGAATTTCACAAGTAGTAGAAAGCTTTGGACTCTGATTTTGCCAAATGCTGATGTGCTTTGGAAGACCATTTAATAGATAAAGTTCCCAAGCAAGATACTCTCGCAGAATTCCAAGAAAACCTGGGAAACAAAGCTAAGCACCTGGTGCCAGGATATAAAAAGTACAGAGAACAGAGACCACGTGCGTGAGAGTCTGAACACTAGAGCTCTCTGTGAAAAAGAGAAAAAGAGAGAGAGAACTTTCACTTCAGTACTAAGAGTAAGGTTACAGGGTTTTTTTTTTTCCTTCTTTTCATTGCTTGTGGAATTGATGAAATATTTTATTACAAAGCTGAGCCAGAATCATTCAAGGTGAGAGCTTAAGAAATGGAATAATAGAGTTCTTGAAACTGATTTAAGGTTTAAAATCAGCATTTAGTTTTCTTTAAATACACAAGTACCCTACTTCTCCCTACCCTAGGCTCATTCATTTGTCATGCAGTGCCTGAGCACCAGAAGTACAGCAGAGATAAAACCCAACTCTGAATTTCATGTAGGGTCCATTCTATCAGAGAGAGACAGAGAAACAAACAAATACTGTGTTCGGTGTTGAGTGCTATGAAGAAAAACTGAGCTGAGTAAAAGCGCAGAAGCAGGGAGAGTGCGATGGTGCACGGGGCGGTCAGGGAAGCGCTTGTTCATAGGCTACCCAGTGGGTAAGTTCAACCCTATTCTCACAGCCCACACTCAAAAACTTCTAGTATGAACTGTTTCAGGGTGTAGCAGAAACTGTACTTACTTTGTTAGTTTTTAGTTGTGATTACAGTCTGTAATTAGGAAATACTTGGTTTTTCATTTCTATGAAGTCGAGGAAACATGCAGTCAACAAGCCTGCGATGTGTGAGAGACACTATCTATATTTTACCCAGAAGTGGAATCCCATGAAACGATCCAAAACAGGAAGAAGCAGAGGGGGAGATATTGCTTTGGAAAAAAAAAAAAGGAACGGAGGGATGTAAAATAATACAGTCACCAAAGCTAAAAATAAACGACAGAATATCTGATCTTAGAAAACATAACATATTTTCCTGGAGAACAGAAATCTAAGACAGCAAAGGGAATTCTTTTCCTTACTGTCCCACTTTTATCCCAAAGATCTGAGGGAGCCAAATGAAAATTTCCTGGCATCCTGGGGCAATAAAATAATCTTGGTCTTGTGAAACCACATTAGGATGGAGAGGGAACAGAGGCCCTTTGAGTGCTCCTAAGTGCTGTGTAAGCTGCATTTTTCCCCAGGAACCGAAAGCTTTGTTTATTTGCAAAGAATTGTGCTACTAAGGTATGAAGACTTCAGTGGCCCAGGTGACATGCTTGGATCTAAACACTTCTTAATTAAGAAGCTCTCAATTAAATGCTTGTTCAAGAGTCCAGGGAGACGCATCAAAGGTTACTGGCTTTTTTTTCTTTCTGTTTCTCTTTCTTTCTTTTTCAGATAAGCTGGTGAGAAAGAAAATGGCATTTCTTTTGGGAAGGTAAATCCAAGAGAAAATGTCCTCAGCAAGATGTCCCTGGGAGCCCTGGGTGATCTAAGCCGATGATGCCTCCTTTCACCTTTGCTGGCTTCAAACACTTTGATGGCAGAGTACTTGATAAAAACTACTTGAGTGACTCATTTTTCCATTCAAAAATACTTTAGTCCAACTTTTAAGGGATTGCAATTGTGAGTGAGTGTGCATGTGTGCCTGTTGGGAGTGGGGAGTGTAGCGAGGGGGGAGAGAGAGAGAGTGAGAAAGAAAGAGAGAGAGAGGGAGATGGGATTCTTTGGTCAGCAATAAAATTTGTGGGGAGAAGAAGAGCTCCTTTTATTTTAAAGCTGCTCCACCAAGACACTATTTATATACCTAATACTATAACATCAAGCCATCAGCTGCAGGAAGTATATGGATTATTTACCTCTTTAGAAACATAGATATAAATATATAAGGAATCATTGGTGATACTTGAATCTGGTCTCTTGTATTTGGGGCCTGGATAACCCACCCCTGTTTTTTCTAAGCCATAATATTTAAACTGAAGGTTTAACTAATGTTTTCTTGATTAATTTAGTGCTGTTAAAGGAGCTAAATTGACAGCCCACAGAGCAGGGCCCTGTTTATAAAAAGAAGTTTGGGTTCCAGTCCCACTGCTCAAAATCACTCATGAAGCTATGAGGCCACCAGGGCATCCCACCAGCCCCTGGAGGTGTGGGCTATGGGGAGGGGGAGTTAGATACAGTCCCAAGTCACCTCACTTGTTTATTGTTACATCCACCTTAAATGCCACCTGCTTCTGCCTGTCACCTCTTTCTCTGGTCACCCTGCACACACTTGCCTGTAACATCTCACCTATGGTAGCTTTGCCTTTTTCAGGATACTTGAAAGCAGTTCAAGGCACCGCATAAACTTGGAGACACCTGGAGGCACCTCCTCCAGGAAGGAGGCCATGGGGATGCCTGTCATCTACCCGCCCCCCATTTCTGTTCATTCCTAAGACTTAGTTGTTCAGTGTTCCTTTCCAGCAAGTCTTCCCTAATATCTCTGCCTCCGCTGCTTTGCCTCCAGGTTGACAGGTTAGCTCCACTCTCCTTTGCGCGTCCATAACACCTGCTGCATGTTTCCATCATTGACTCCTTCCATTACACTTCTCACCCTGTTCCTCTCTCTGCCCTCTCCCACCCGAGCCGTTTGCTCCTTGAGGGCTGTGACTACATTCGATCAGTCTGAAATTCCCTAGCACCTCATTTGATGATTGGAAAACGGTATAAATTTAATGAAGTTCTTTGTGGATAAATAGACATACGGAGTGACTGAAAATAAAGTGCCCTGTGGCATTTACAAACACTAAATGTGCATATCGATAAGGAAAAGAATGGATAAAACTTGCATGGATTATTTAGCAAGTATTTATTAAACTCCTGCTTTGTACCCAGCCCTGGCCATTTGTAGTGACTAATAACATGACAAACAATTGAATTGAAATTAAGATCATTCTAAATTAAAGCCAACATATCACTTCTTACATGGGTTTCCTTTGCCTGAGCCACTCTCACAGAGGGTCAGTCGCCTCTTAGCAAGTGCCATGGCTTCGCTGGAGTCTCTAGAGTTATAGGTCATAGTAGGAAAAAAGGCCTCTACATCCTTGTCTCCCCAGTTGGGGCAGGGAGAAGCCCAGAGGGCCGGCTGCCCTGGGGCTGTCCTTCCAGCGCCTCTCCTTAGCAGTGTGCTCTGGGCTGGACTCTCCCTTAAGCTGATGCTCAGATGCAAAGGTGGCTTAAGGACAAAAATGAACAAAGCAGGCCAAAGTCAACTTCAATTTTTCCCCAAGCCAATGACTTATCCTAGGTTACCAGACAGAGGCTTAGTTCACCAGAGTGCTGCTTTGAGGCCTGATCAAGAGCATAACACTTCTTGGAGCTATTTACATATAATAATTAAGTCATCCATGTAAACATTTCTTGAAAATCCACAGACACCACATTCTGGAGACAAAAAGATAAATAAGAAATGTGTTTTGCCTTCAAGAAGCTTAGAATTTTAGTGAGTGAGACAGACAAGCAAAGCCATAGTTACAATGAATCATGATGAGGGGGATGGGTCCAGGGAAGCACAGGGTTTTGTGAGAGCACGTGAGGAGGGACCCTCATACAGAGTAGGGGAGTCCTTCCCACCTCCCCTGTATGACTGATGCCTCTCAAAAAAAAGATTAGAAATGACTAGACTGAGGACTGGTAACTTATCTTCCCAGAAATTGGTGAGCCACTGAACCAGCATATATGTGAAGCTGGGCTATGAACAACGGAGCTTGAGTAATCACCAGTGCTAGAAAGTGCCAAGAGAGCTCTATGAATTTCCACCATTTGCAAATACCGTGGAAAATTGCAGGGGGTGAAGTCACTCTTTCAGTAGCCCCAAAAGGTCTACCTGCCAGGTGAGAGGGAGCCCTAGTAGCCAGACATGTGAAATGGGCCCTGCCCTGATGAATGAAGGCTGACAACATGAGAAATAAACAGCCTCAGCCAGATCCCTCACCACAGAGGACAGAGTAGGTGAGGCTCCCTGTCCAATCTCCAAAGAACAAGGGATGTGCCCTATGAAAGAGCCAGCATTTCAGTGTTCAATCCAGAGAGACTAAGAGTGGAAAGGCTAAGGTCTGAGGCAAAGGAGAATGTGGGCAGGACCTCAGAGTCTAGACTTAGAGTGAAAACAGAAACAGGTGTCACCAGGGCAAGTTTCTGGGTCAGTCACTATAAAAAACTGCCTATTGTGCCTCTAGCATGTGCCAGGAAATGATGGTACAAAGGGGGTCTTTAGTCCACCCCCAACCCCACCCCAAAATATTTAGTATAGGTAAAAATAATGGGATTGCTCTGCTAACACAAATCAAAGGCAAGTCCATTAGCTACCATTCCCCTTCCAATGAGATGGTAGCCCCAAAGTCCCCTCCTATGTGTGGGGTAACCATGTGTCCTTTGTCATGCATGGAGCAGCCTTGGTTTACATTTGTCTAATGGAAAAATTATTAATAGCACCCACCACAATTCTCAAAAGAGTTCTGATATGGGCTGTAAATTATCACAGTATATGAAGATTCTGAAGCCCCCATTGTGGCAGGAATTGGGCTCCACGCATTTCTTCCACTACGATATTTAATTATCATCTCCATTTTTACAGATGAGGCTTGGACGGTTTAAAAGCCTTTCCAAAAATCATACAGTTATTAAATGGAAATGATGAGAATTGAAGTCAAACCTCTCTGAGGCTAAAATTTGAGCTACCATTATCTATATTTCTGTAGTGAAACACTGCTCCCTTGGCAAGAACATGAAGAGTTGCATTGAGGATGGAACTAATAAAGAAGGCCATGAGGATTTTCATACAAAAATCACTGAGTACTTACCATGTTCCATATAAACATATTCTAATTTATTTTATTTGAGTCTCAAGGATGACTGGTTTGACAGTAAAAAGAGGTAAGTATGAGGGACTGTATTTCAGGAAGAAAAAGTATCGGTGAGAAAGAATATGGCCTGATAAAGAACTTCTGGATGTTCAGTAAAATGAAAATCGAAGACTCGGGTTTGGAGAATAAGCACAGTGTAATCACTGAGGGGCTTGACTAAAGATCTGGACCTCATCCTCCCTGAAATAGGGGTCCGTCGAAGGCTTCTATGCAGGGAGAAACATAAACATTTCTGAATGTCCTCTTTGGGAGCTGGGTGGGGATGGCATTATAAGGGATCAAACCAAAGGCATCAAACTGTTCACGAAGGCTGGACTAAGGCTGTCACAGTGGGGTTGTGGGGAGAGGTGTGGTTTGAGAGCTCTCTAGTAGACACAACGGGCAGATCCCAGTAACCAAATGGGTGATCTGGAGGTGAAGTATATGGAGAGGACAAGAATGATGTCCAATCCTGTCGGTGCTGCCCAACCATAGGCAGTTGCATCAGAATTGCTAGGCCAGAGGCTTGGTGATCTGATTATTTAACAGGTGCTGGGGCTGCTCCTTACCATTTGGGAAACTGGGGACATACCAGACAAAGTGGATAGTGGTTATACTAATAGAATCAAAGATAGAGGAGGAAGAGCCTTCATAAAAGAGATAATAAATTCATTTTGAAAACAGTACTTTTGATCCAAGGTAGCTAGGTTTCAGTATCAGAAATTAAGGAGAAGGCCATGCTGGAAATTTTAAATTCAGGAAATTAACTGTGGATAAGTGATAATAGAAGTCATGCCTAGGGATGAATTCATCCTATGGGACCAGACAGTGTGATAAAAAGTGAGGAACCAAGGACAAAACCTCAAATAACAATAACATTTGGAAAGCATGTGTAGGAGGAAAAAATGAGAGAGAGAGAGAGAGAGAGAGAGAGAGAGAGAGAGAGAGAGAGAGAAAGAGAGAGAGAAAGGGAGAGAGAAAGGGAGGGAAAGAGGTGTCTCGGGAGTCAGAACCAAGAAGGGGTAATGTCAGAAGCTAAAGAAATATGTTTTTCAATGAAGGGGGAGTGGTCAGCAGTATCAAATGCCACAAAGATAAGGAATTTGAATTTCCCCTTGAAATTGGCACTTAGAAAATCATTTGTAACCTTACCAAGGCAGCTAGATTACAGTGAAATGAAATGTAAATGGGAGTGAGAGAGTGGAGACAAGCAGCGTTAGCTACACTTTCTAAAATCTTGGCGAGGAAGGATTGGGGAGTGAAAGGATGATATTTTCAGAGCGATACAGGGTTAGAGACAGCTTTGCCCTTTTCGGGGCTGTCAGGAGTTGCCAAGGAAGCAAAGCGTAGAAACTCAGGCAGGAGAGAAAGAAACAGGAGACCATGGCTTGGGGCCCACAAACCTAGTAGATACTATTTCAAACTTAAATACATATGATTATATTTGAGGGCCAAAAGGAAGGGATCAGTTGGGAGTGAGGTGGTCAGTATGGAAGGAAGAGTTGGTAGTCAATAGATGAATGGCTGTGCGGGTAGGACCAAGGCTCTAGATAGTGTTTAAAGAGGAGGAATGCATTCTTCTCTAAGAGAAGAGGAAAGAAGGGATGCAATCAAGAACTTTTCAGTGAAGAAAAAAATTATTCAAGGAACATAAGCCAGTTGGCCTGGTTCCATAAAGTAGCAAATCAGGGCAGCCATTGAGAGAAAGAGGTAGAGATTGGATCAAGAGCTTATGGTTACAGCTCCACTGGAACACCTACGGAAAACAGGCAGATTGACACTTCCAAACTCTTGGCTCAAAATCCTCACCTTGCTATAGTCACCAAGTCTACATTATGATCCTTATCCAATCCTAACCAAGCCCCACCTCCCACACTGAAATGCTTACCTTAAATCTGACTTCAAAACATCCATAAAGATTCCAACTTTGTCCTTACCTCTCTGAGATGCCAGTGAGACTAAGGCAGTGCTAGCCTAACATGGTAAGCAACAGACTAAGTTTTCTCTTCTCCACAGATAGCTCTGGTAATATTTTGGGGAGCCAGCATTCAACAATTATTTCTAAAATAAATGAACAGTAGGTAATTAGACCTTTTCTTGATGAGTATGGGCTAACCATTAATGTGATAACGCTAGCTTTCTAAAGATAGATTTTCAGAAGCAGGAATGCTGAATAGTTTAGAGATCGCTGATTAAAGATATACATTTCATGTAGGAGAAAACTGAGGCCCAATAAATACAAATGATGTGGAACAAAGAGATGAAGAAATGGAAATCTGAGATGGGACACCACAGCGCTTCTCTCACTAAGGGATCTCCGTAACCAAGGAACCTGCCTTTCCTCCTCTTCATCCTCAGCTCTCTGCTCCTCTGCTCACTGTATAATGCAATAGTTTCTATTAACATGTCCACCTGTCAGCCCTGCTTCTACTCCACTGGGCATGTCCTCCTCCTCCTCCAAAAGAGAGGCAAGAGTGAGGCAGGGAGAGTCCTTTACCAAAAAGCACAGTGCTTAAGACAGAGTAAACTCTGAAATATGTCAGAGATGGCAGAGGGAGTTCCAAACTCAAGCCAAAGAAGTGTATCCAAACGAGGCTATCCATCCTCAGAGCACTCTTTTTTCTTTCCCCAAATTTCCCTGTTGCATATTTTTCTATCCCTTTGACGTTTTTCCTTTTTTTCAAAATAGCATTCATCAGAGCGCTGCTTTTGCTCATATTGTTAACCTAGTCAATGACAGAATTATGAACATAATTCTTTTTTTTTTATTTCTTTCACTCTTTAGGATAATTTAGTTGATTTTTTTCATTCACACACAAAAAAACACATTTTTTAGTTGCTCTATTTGTTGGTTTTCTTATTTCCTTATTTGCTATTATTCAGGAAATCTATAGCTACCTAAACTTTGGTTTAGTTTTTAGATAAATGAGTTATTTGACTTTCAGTCTCCCTGTGCTGAAGACCTAGTTGATATTCAGTAAATGCTTCTTGGATCAGAATAGAAATTTTCATTTGCTGTGACAACATATATGTCCATTAACCCTTGACCTATATAACCCCATGCATCCAGGTTGATAGATGTTGTAACGGTAACTACTACTAACTAACACCTTACAATGACAGAAAAGTACTCTGTGTTAGGCAATGTTCTAAGACCATAACCTGGGTTTACTAATTTAATCCTTAAATCAACCCTATAAGGTAGGGTTAAGCCACATTTTCACAAAAGGAAAATGAGGCACAGAAAGATTGAGTAATTTGTCCAAAATCAAGAAACTAAGAAGTGGCAGAGCTAGAATTTGAACACAGGCCATCTGGCTTCAGTCTCTTAACCACTGCGCTATACTAAGGACCATTATAATTTGATTTGATTTGCAAATGTAAAAATAAAAACAAATTACATGATTAAATTTGGAATTACAATAATAGTTCATTTTAATTTTTCTTTTATATTAGATTTGTTCATATAACTTTTCATAAATGAATGGTCATTTTCTGTTCAACAACTTTTAAAGAAATATTGTTTGATTCTGAAAAATGAGAGATTAACCAATAATTTTAAAATACTATGAAATATTTTGTGTAAATCTATCTCATTTGCACACATGAATGAAAGTACTTTCATTGTCTGTGATTAAACTTGACCTTCAGGGTCATACACAAAAAGAGAATTTGATTTACCCTCCTAACCAAGCTAGCTTAAAAGAAAATAGAATTGCAAACATTACTGACAGTGGCAGAAAAACTGAGAGAATTATCTCATGTTTCTAAGAAAAGGAATGCTCAATGCAGGAAAGTTCCTGGGCTCCATTTCTCCTCAAATGTTGGAGTATGTTTTCTCCACTCCCCAGCCCTCCGTACCCCCATCCTGTTTCCACCTGGGAAGTAAGGAAATCTTGGCAAGTGACTGTGAAATTCCATTTTATTCTTATTGAAGTAAAATGGGTCTTCTTTGTTCTTTAAGGCACTGCCTCTGTGCTTGTAATTCTTAACAATCCTTCCTTTACAGAGACTCTTACTGGCATAGAAAATGGTTGCCAAGATTTCAAAACCATCACAAGTCGTAAGGGATTATATTTGAGTGAGAAGCTGCTAAAATTGTTTCAAATCACCCAATTTCACATAGTTGAGATGTGAACAGGGGAACGGAGGTGAAATGTAAGCTTTTACAGGAATGTTAACTGCTATCATCAGGGAAAGATATATTTTTTTAAAAAAAACTACTGTCAGTAAAAATATGGATATGTTCACTAGGATATGGGGGGAAAACCCACATGGAGAAAATGATGGAACAGAAAACAAAAGGCCAGACAATGTGAAATCTCTGTTTAATAAACACAGCTGGGGTGCAGCTGAAGTTGAGGAGACATGGACGCTACCTTTTTACTCACAAAGAAAATCTGCTAATGGTAGATGTGAAATGGAATATTTGGTGAATGAGTGGACATTTTCATGCCAAGAAATAGGCATGATTATTTATTCCCAACAGCTTATGGGACTTAGCATTAAAGAGAAATTGCAAAAATTGATGACTGTCTATAGTGGATGTCTGTCAGCTTGCAATAGGAAGCACATTTATGTGAAAAGAAGGGATGTGCAAACCTTTGCAGCCATAAATGTGCTCAGAAAGGCAGCATTCAGGACTATCTTAATGCATTAGAGCATTTTAATGCATGCATGATGTTCTTAAGATAGATAAGCATTTCTTAAATTATTATTATAAATACTATAATTAATGTGTTTCTAAGTATTGTTATACTTATCCTGAGACATGAATTTGGTTTTCACTCACCTTGATAATTAAATATGGTAGTCTTCATTAGCAGCATGAATTCAAAGGCAGAATCATTTATCACAACAATTTGAGGTATTTTTATTCTTCAGGAAGAGTATATACCTCCTTTTCCCAAATTACCAGGTCCCCCTCACTTCAGCCAATGGTAAAGCTTAAGCCATTCAAGATGAAATATTGTTCATCTTTCAAGATGATAGATGAATTTTACATTAGCCTCAAAACTGGTTTAGTTTTTTAGGAACCTCAACTAAATATTTCAGGACTATAGTTCATGGTCTGTCTTATCTGAATGAAGAAATAGCTATACTGACCCTTTAAATACTATCTCATAATAAAAATGACCTCGTTATACAGTCAGCCAGATTCTATCCTTACAAATTGAGAGCAGGAAATAAGGGAATTGGGAATTCTTTCTTAGATAATAAGCTTCTATTTATTTTATATAGCAAATGTTTATGAAACATCTACTATATATAAAACACTACCATAAGCCCCTGGGTGGAATTCAAAGATGAATAAAGCACAGTCCCTTTCCTCAAGGGGTTTATAATCTAGTAATGACATACTGCATTGAACAAGGATGTAGAAGGGGGTGAGGGTGTTGACTGGGAGCTAGGAGAGTTTAATGTGGAATATGGTAGAAACCAGCATCAGGACCCCAAATTGGTATTTTGCTGTGGCGGTGGTTGGTTTTACTTTGGTATAGATCATTGCAAATTCCTGTCCCATTCTCAGTATTAAAAACCATTTCCAGGAAAACAAAAACATGAACAAACAAACAACAAACTAAAACAGGTCAAACATCATAGGAGAGGGGTTGCTTATAACATAGTGAACATGGAAATAAATGCCCCAGTCTATAAGTCTGGGGATTGGGAAGTCAGCAGTCTGTTTCTGACTTCCTGTTTCACTTCGAACAAGCCACCTAACCTCCTTGGAATATATAATGTATCCACTTTTGAAATGGTGTCAATAACATTTACTAATAGGGCTGCCAGGAAGAAAATAATGATAATATTTGCCTATTTAATGAATGACACTTGCTAGGTTTAAATGGTCTAAAATGTTCTACATGCATCGCCCTATGTTGTGTTCAATGTGAATGGCACCCCCTGAAGTTGTGCAACTTAGCTGCTGGGTGAAATGTCTTTTCCAAGGAAGTAGGCTGGGATTCAAACCCAGCAGTCTGGCGTGAGAATTCATCGTCTTGACTGCTAAGCAACACTGTCTCTCTGAGAATAAAGAAGAGATGATGAAAATAGGAATTTTGAAAGTGCTGAAATTAAAGCACACTTACTTCCTGGTGTTGCATGGCAGAGAAAAGTCATTCTTCATGTAAAGTTATTTTTTTAAGACTATCCAATATTTTTTTCAAGGCTTAGTCCAATTTCTTTGAAGTCTTCATTCCAAACTCAGCAGTGCCTGGAGAAACCTCCTCAGTAACAAAAGCACTGACACGTCTCTACTGAATAATAATGCATGAAACCCCGGAATAATATATCTCAGGTGGGACGAGCATAATGGATTTCTCTGTCCATAGGGCAGTGAAAGGATGAGCTGCCACTGGATGGATTATTAACTGCACTGTAAGTGCATTAGTTTTTTTTTTTTTTTTTTAGCATATCCTTTATTCTTTTATGTGATATAATAAATAAACATATAAAGGGAGTCTAATCATATCTGCTCCATTTTAATAGTCTCAATGTTAACTTCATGGTTTGGTTAGGAAATGTAATGGATATTCATCCATCCATCCACCCACCATTAACTCAAAAAACATTTGTAGTATTTACTATACACCAAGCATACTGTAGGTTCTACGGTTCAAAAACAGCTGTAACTGAGGAGGGAGAGAGACAAAACAGAGATAATCAACACTTCGTGGCAAGGGCCAAAGTAAAAGAAGGAATCACATGAGATGGGAATGCCAGGGCCAAACACCAGAACTAGAGGAGGCAAAAAAGGTTTCATAGAAACAGGACCCCCTGTTCTGGGTCTAAAAGGATGTGGACGGTTTGTTTAGACAGGCTCTTCTTTGGGGGGTGGGGGGAGGTCTCCTCACCTCCAACCCCTGCTGAATTAAGTAAAGCAAAATGGCCTCATCTACATCTTCTTTTAAAGAAGCGGTGAAAACTGCTTATTTTCTAAGATACTAACTGAACAGCTTAGATTAGTTATCATTAGCTTGACCATTAGCCAAGTCAGAGTGTTAGGTATGGCAAAGGGTAAACAGTGGCAAGGAATTGGCTAAGGGTGGAGAGCGAGAACTGAATTGTAGCCCCTGATGGGACACACATGGTAAAAAGTTCCTCGTAACCTTTAACTGACCTGGAGCTCATTACCATCCAATTAGCATAACATGGGAGGAACTTTGCCAAGGATTCTGGGGTGGACGCATGCGTAGAAAGGGAAACTGTTACATAACCAACCTGTTACGCAACCTGTCATGTGATCTGTTATATAACCCCAACCTGTCAATCACTCCAAAGGCAGGGAAGACAACCAATCCTGCCAGAAGAAAGGCGGGACAAACTAGTGAGCTTATAAAAGGCAGCGTTTGCTCGGTTTTGGGCTCTTTCTGTGCTCTTAGAGAGTGACCTGTTGTAGTCTTTCGGGAACATGTTTTCACTTTGTGTAGCTTCTTTCTGTACTTCCATGCCTTCTTTTATGTGATAAACTGTATAAAATTGCTCTGTTTTCTGCTATGGCTTAACTCGGTACCTGTACTCATTCTTGACACTGGGAACCTGTGGACTAGGGAGCCTAACAAGAGTAAATGTTATATTCTGAGCTTATGAAGGGTGCCAGGCATCAGGAGACCCCATCTCATATCCCAGTCTGCTCCAGCTTGTAGTATAATCTTGAGCAATACAAACTGATACAATGAGAAGAGAACTTTTTAATTTGCTGTTTGAACTGGATCCTTAGAAGTTATTCAGAATGACCTTTGGAAAGAGGGAAGGGAAGGAAAGAAGAGAAGGAAGGAGGAGGAAAGAAGGAAGCAGGGAAGAGAGGGAGGAAGGAGGGAAGGGAAAGAAAGAAGAAAAGGAGGAGGGAGGGCAGGGAAAGTGGAGGGGGGGGAAGGAAGGAAAAGGGAGGGAGGGGAAAGAACAAAGGAAACCATGGTCCGTACTTGCTGTTGAAAGGAAGATCCTTGGGTAGGATTTAAAAGGAAAGAGAAAACAGAAAGGTAAATCGGTCATTTGGAAAGTCCTCCCAGGAGACTTGTGAGATCGCAGGTCTTGGAAGTGGGGCAGAGGGCGGTCATGTGGGGGGGAATATTGCGTAGGCGGTGGCGTGGGAGGCTAAAGCAGGTTAAGAAATGTCGGCTGGGCGCAGTGGCTCACGCCTGTGATTCTAGGGCTCTAGGTGGCTGAGGCAGGTGGATTATTTGAGCTCAGGAGTTCCAGACCAGCCTGAGCAAGAGTGAGACCCTGTCTCTGCTTAAAAAAAAAAAAAAAGGCTGGACAGCTAAAAATACACAGAAAAAATTAGCCGGCCATGGTGGCGCATGCCTGTAGTCCCAGCCACTTGGGAGGCTGAGGCAGAAGGATTGCTTGAACCCAGGAGTTTGAGGTTGCTGTGAGCTAGGCGGAGGACACAGCACTCTAGCCTGGACAACAGAGTGAGCCTGTCTCAAAAAAAAAAAAAAAAAAAAAGTCTTGTATTCCACTTTAAGTTGTTTCCTGTGGGGTGCTCTGTGTTTGGACGTCCTGCTTTTGGGGAATGGAGAAAGAGCAAGTGATGTCTAGTGTGAGCCACAGCTATCACCACTACAGAACTAGACCCATGTCTGCTGTGACCACCATCGCTAGTATCATAGTGCTGAGAACAACACTGGGCTCATAGCGGGGCTTCAATAAGGAAGAAAGAGTGCAAGGAGGGTTTGTGAGAAAGTTTCCTACATGGGAATATTCGTTGGTATACCTAGTGTGAAAAATAATCTAGCAGTATCCCTTAAAATGTGTGCTAAAATCCAGCAATAACATTTCTGAGAAACTATTTGCCAGAAATAAAATTTACCAGTATGATAGAATTTGTGTACAGAAATGCCATAGCAGCATTGTTGGGTGTATTGGTCATGAAATAAGAACAGCCTAAAAAACATCAAAAGCCTAAAAATCGTCAAAAGGAGAATGACTTATATTGTACTATACCGTGGAATACTATGTCTGATATGCTGATATATCAAAAAATTATATACTGTGTATATTAAGAATGATGTGATTTAAGTGAAAGGTCGGTTTCAAAGAAATATGCGTAATATAAGCTTATGTTTTTAAATAAAGGAAAAGGAGAAAAGGAGTAGGAAAGGGACGGGGAGAAGCCACAGAGTGAGGCAGAACTCAGGCTCTGGAACCAGCCTGCTCGGATTTGAGCACAGGTTCCACCACATACTGACTACAGTGTGTGACTTGGGAAGGTTATTTGCCTGTGACTCAGTTTACTTATCTGTATATTGATGATAGTATCTACCTCATAGGTTTATAAAAAGCAAATGAAGTTATTCATGTAGAGGATGCTTAGAACAATGGCTTGCACTTGATAAGTATTCTTATTGCTATGATGTATCATTATTTGGTCATAAAAACATAGACAAAAGTGTAAAAATTCACCAAATTGTAAGCCTTGTTTTCACAGGCAGCTGGGACTAGAAAGGGAAAATTAACTTTAGTATACACTATGCTCTACTGTTTAATTTGTTATAAGAAGCATGCGTGTTAATATAGTAATTTAAAAATATTTTAAAAGTAAAAACAATAGAGAAAAAAATGTTGAGGTGGACCAGCACTACAATATATTAAGGTGTATTACTGAAACAGGATGGCTTTAGGAACAGAATGAAAAGTTCTGAAAATAGGCATCAGTAGATACCAGATTTCATTGTAGGCTAAGGTTGGCATTTCTAATCATTATAGAAAGGTGGGATTATATTTTTTAAAAAAGGTATAGAAACAATTGGTTAGCTCTTTAGGGAAAAAAAAAATTATCCCTGACACCTTACACTGAGATAAATATTAGTTGTATCAAAAAGTTAAGTACTTAAAAAAAGTGAAAATATTTTTTCTCATCTTGAGGCAAAGAAAGCCTTTCTAAGCGTGTACACAAATCATAAGTAATAAAAATGTCTATATAAACATTTAAAACTTCTGTACATCTCCTTTATCCAATTTTTAAAAAATCATATGAATTAAAAGGCAAATGAAAACCTGGGATAACATTCACCACATGGAGATTAATATTGTTATATAAAAAGATCATTTAGAAATAACATGAAAAAGATGAACCACCCCAGTAGAAAAAGAAATGGACAAAAGTCAGTTTGCAAAAGCAGTACAGATGAACATATGAAAGGTTGTTCAGTTTTCTTAGTAAGCAAAGAAATATAAATTCAAACAAATACCATTTTTGCTTATGACATTGATAACAGATTTTAAAGGTTAGCTTCTGGAAGACTGTTTTAAATTAATTCGTTAAGTGCAATGACACCATCCCAATGGCAGCCGTCGCCACCTGTTGGTGGCAAGCAGAGGGTGGCCAGTGTTGCTTGGAGGCATGGCTTTGCTCGTGTCCAAGCAAGTTTGCAAATCAAAAGTTTGGAAGTACCGAAATGCCTGTACCTCTGGGGTGTGGTGTGTGGGGAAATGGCTTTCTCATTCTGTGCTGCCAGAAAAATAAATGGTAAGTCTACAGAGAGCTTTTAGCAATATAAAAATCCTTGTGTGTGTATTTATGTAAACACACACACTGATTTAATGAGTCAGTTTGCATGAAATTATAGTAAAGTAAAAATCTCAAATAGCGGAAAGAATCCATCTGCTATCAACAGAAGATCTGTTAAATAAATTCAATTCGATCCATTCACTAAAATGGTGATGTACAAAAACATGTACATCAAGCTAAGCTGTGGGGAAGGGAAGGAAATGACAAAGCCCTGTGTACATTTAGTCCGATTTCTTATTTTAAAAGTCTGAAATTATAGCTGCCAAATGCTGAAAGTGGTTATCTCTGGGAGGTAGAAATGTTTTAATGTTCTCCCTTTGTGTGTTTTGTTTTCATATTTTCTGTAATTAATATATAGAACTTTTGTACCCAGAAAAGAAAATTCTTTAAAAAATGACTGGAGGGTCAGGGGCAGGGAAAAAAGTGGTCTACCAGATTTGCTAAGTTTTTTTCAGTCACTGTAATAGGCAAAAGTGACAAAATAAAGTGCTGAGTGCTGGAAGCACGACCATGGCCAACTGTCACTGTGGCTGCCCTGGCGTTCTTACTGTCCTATGGCCCCAGGCTGAGCCTGGTTCTCCCCAATCCACTTTTATAGAAGACTCCAGTGTCTGAAGTCTGTGCTCCTGTCCATCTGCCTCTGTGGAACAGCAAGCCCTCCCCAGTCCTGCTTGCCTTTAATTCTCATTTCAAAGCCTCTTTCCTCTAAAAGGTTTTTCCAGGTTTGCCTGTTATCCTGTGCTAATTCACCAGCTCAGTCTGTGATCTTGGGTAAATTAATCAACCTTTCTGGGAGTCAGTTTTCCGGCGAAATGAAAATAGCACCTACGTCCATAGGGTTGTTGTGAGGATTAAATGAATTAATATATGTAAAATGCTTAAAATGCCTAGTAAATAGGTAAACCACAATAAATGCCAGCTGTTCTTGGTGATTGTTCTTATTTCACTATTTTTCTCCTGAGTCTGTTTTATCTAGCACCCTCAAAGGTCTTAATAGGCATCCTATTTTCTAAAAAGGAAAAGCCAAGTGAGAAGACCAGCCTAAACAAAATGAATACATTTCTTTATTGCAAAATGAATAGAATCTATACTAAATCTGAATGAGGAGAGACAATGTCGAAGGTTTTTCGATAAACTATTTGAAAAAAAATCCCTGGACTCCGTTTCTGAAAGTATATTAATAAATGGCTGCGTTTCACTTTCAGAAAAGCTGTATTTGTTCATTTATCATTTAGCACAGATATCTTTCTTCCCCTATTCACTCCTACTTAGTAAAAGATCTTGCTTTTATTATTAATTTTTAAATCTATTCATTCTTTTGAAAGTGCTTTGAGATGAGTGTAAGGGGAGAGCTTACCTTTAAACACATTGCATTTCTAAGGCATGAAAACTTTTTTGCCTGACTCATGTGGGTTTGAAATAATTTTTTATTGAATGGAAGAATGAGCAGATGAATGTAAGAAAAACTATCTCCCAGTCTAAAATAACAAATTAACCAATTGTTCTGGAAAGCTGACTGAAGCAGAGGTTCTGCGAAGGGAAGCTACATTCTAATGTAAAATTTATGCTACACCACTGTTGTTGGACATGTTTTTAGAAGTTTAACTCAAAGGCTTGCAAACAGCTCAAAAATACCCAGCACACTTGTGTCATGAAGGATGCCCCCAAAGACCCAAAAGCTGCCTCAGGGCAGTGATCCTAGTTAGCTGCTCTGTTTGGGTTCTTAGCCTACTACTGCCAAGACATGGGCTTTTCTACTGATTTGCAGTTGCTTGAGAGACACGTGCAAGTGGTCTAAGCTTGGAGGCTCACCCAGTCCTCAGTTCTTAATCTTCACTCATGTTCCACCTGTAGCTAGGCTTCTGGGTTCCCTGACCCTTTGTTACCCAAACAATTTGTGTTTAGACCAGGATAGGAGTATTATCTAAATTACAGGATGCTTGGGGCTGCGTGCCCTTTGCAGATGATGGATATAGATTAGCTGATCTAAACAATTAGTTAAGGAACAATCTGATCCCTGGTGACAATTAGGATGTTTAAGGCATCCTGCTGACAGCTATGGTGACAGCGGACAGTAAAACTACCCTTCACTGAAATCAAGAAACTGGATCCTTCTGATTTAAAGGCAGTCCCCCCAACCCCCCACTCCACATGGCCTTTTAAAGGGCTTAAAAAATGATGGAAAGGGGCCACTGCTACATACTGGGAAATGTACGAATGGCAACCTATAATTGTAGCTGAATCATTTCTCAGCTCTAATGATTCAGAGGATTAAAGCAACAGGGGAAAACAAAGAAAACTGATAGTATATGCTTCTCCTGAAATAAGCTGATCTTAAAATGTGAGTGGAGATATTTTCAGAGACAGCACGTGTGGGGATTCCCCCACCTTTTAGTTTTCCTAAGCGTGACAGTGTTCTGCAGCTTACAGCTATACGCTCTCACCCTTTACTAAATAAGTTTTATAACAGTTTAGAGCAAATACTTTATTTAGAGAATCTAGAAATTCTAAGATGCCCAACAGAGCACTATGATTTTGCTACCACTCTCAGAGAGGAAATACTTTAATCATAAATGCTCTGAAGAAAGAAATAACTTTTTGAATTTAAAAATTCGTGTATATTTACATAGGATTGTTTCCCAATTCCTCTATCAATAGGATAAGCCTGTGAATGTGTTCCAAGCTGGCTCCTTCCCTACAGAAAAGAACACATTTCTCCAGAAAGGATTTTGAGGAATCTGTCCAAATCCTAAATCCCTTCTTCCCCAAGAGGAAAAAAATGGGGAGGGAATTGGGACTTGGATTTCTATTTCAACTCTTCTTTCTTAGATCTTTGAATTACAGGATATTAAAAATAAACCTAGAAGACATTGCAATGAATTTTCAGAGCAGCTGGAAAAGAACCTATAAAACGTGATTACAATCAGCAAAGTGTGATAACAGCTGAACGCATTAGACCCATCCTTAAAAAGCCAGACCCCACCCCCTTCCCCTCTTGGGCCTGTTCAATAGAGAAAGCGATGTCACACAATACAATCCAAACACATTCTCTGTCCATATTGGGTTAAGAAAATATAGTGCTGGTCATTGTCCTCAAATGACAGACATCCACAGATGGAAAGTGGGAAAATCTGACTTCCAGGGTGCTGCTCATTCCAGCTAGGCAAATTCTGTTTGTAAAACACCCACCTGCACCAGGCTCTGGCCTGGGTACTATAAAAAAACAAATTTTTCCCTGTGGTCACTGCCCTCTAGAAGCTTAAGAGAATTTCTCTTTGTATGTCTTCCTTTGGTAATGATAGTGAAAGGAAAGTCCTAAGGGCATGTAACTTTTCTTGCTTCCCTTGTTCAAGTAGGAAGAGTTCGACATTAAAGGAGTCTTGTTTTGTTCTCTTTAATGCAGAACACTTAAAAATTGCCCTGTAGAAGGAATATCTTTTTTGATGTGTGAATATTATATTTCAATTTTCCAAGTTATCTGAATGCATTTAGAAGTTATTTAAGCAACAGTGTGGGGGAAAGCTAAAGATGAAATTTGGTTCAATGAAAATAGTTGTAGAATTTTGAAGTATCTGCCTTACACTGTATTTTTAGTTTTAATAGCGTAAATATAAAAATTCAGTTTTACATTGTGAAAATTCTTTTACTGTCTTACAGGCAAATTTTTTAAAAAGGAAAAGTTTTTCTTCACTAGGAAGTTACAACTATGATGTACATAAACAGAAAGTCAAGGAAAGACTGGGCTTAAATATCTATGAAAAAGTTTATGCCCAAATATAGAAACAATGCCAAAAGAGACACCTTATATTTAACTCTCGTGTTCAGGTTTTCTCCCATTATTTTGAGATAATAGACAAAAGTCTTCTATGTTTAGCAGACTTCACATCAGGAACTTATTTTCAATGCACAAAATTAAATTACATGATCCTCTCAAAAAGAAAAACACTTTCTTTTAATTTCTATGGATATACAATAGATATGTATATTTATGGTGTGCATGTGCTATTTTGATACAAGCATACAATATGTACTGATCAAATCTGGGTAATGTCCATCACCTAAAACATTTATCATTTCTTTGTGAAGAAGAACACTTTCTTGGGATCAGGAACATAAAAGTGTTTTGCAGTATAGCTCTTGGTTTTCTTTTTGAATCTAAATATTTCTATAGAAAATAATATAAATTATCAACATTTAAATGTTAGATTTACTATTTCAGCTGTATTGAATATATAAACCAGACATTGAGATATTAACAAATGGTTCTAAAGGTAACCTTTATATTTCCAGAAATTTAGCATCTCAAAATTAATCCAAGTAGATCTGGTATCAATTTACTCTTATTAGAGGCTTTAAACTCCAGACCCTCACTCTCCCCTCTGAAAAAAATGCTTTTCTATATCAATTTTATATAAACTAATATTTACTTCTGCATAAAGAATAGTTCCCTTTAAAAAAAAATTTAAAGTTAGGATTAGGTATTTTTATACTAAAAGAAAACTTTCTTTAAAAATTTATAGTTGCTTGACAAAAATTTATGTACATAGACCTCCACAACAGTTTATTTATAAGTATTAAACTATTATCTAGAAAATATAAAATAATCCACATAATGATAAGCAAGTTGTTAAAAAAGATACAGCCATCAATAATCAGGTTTTCTAAGACCATTTAATAATTTGGAAAAGTGTGCCCATGATATGATATGATATTAAATAAAACAAGTAGGATGAAAAGTGGTAGATATGGTACGATCCCAATTGTTCACATGGGAGGATAGTTTCTTCCTGGCAATGGAAGATGCTGACGGCTGCCCAGACCACTGTCTTTAAGAAGGCTTCATTTTAAAATGAATCATATGTATTTTTGTAGCTGTGAACCTTATCCTCTATGCTTCTTTCCCTTTCAAAATGGAGTGCTCTCTTTTTTCTTTGCTCAGAGCAATATATCTGCCCAGCAAAACAATAAAAATGATTGAAATTATTTGAGGACTAGAGTTTAATTTGTAAGTTTATTCCAAGACTTTGCATCTTTCTTTAATGTTTTTCACAGGGCATAGTCCAGGGTGCTAAACTAAAACAAAGAGGCAAGCTTGAAATCTTCACTTATTTAAAATGTGGTCGCCTTTCTTCTTTTAACATAAAAAAAACCCCTAACTTTAATAACTTTAAGTCACTTCGAGTCCTTAGATTTAAAAACGGTATATTATGGCATAATTTTTTAATGAATTAAAACTGGAAGTTCAGATATGAGAGAGGGTTTTTTTAATCTAAAATATTTACAGGAAAAAATTCAAACTTCAAAATTATGTGATAGTGCTATTATTCCTTTTATCCTAAACCTTCATTTCTATCACCTGTATAAACATACTTGAGATAGCTAAGTATACAGATGTCCAACTGATTTCTAATTGCCTTGTTGTTTTCATCAGTGCTGACCGTCAGTGGGTTTTTAACGTAAATATTTTGCATGCACAATGAGAAAGAGCCTCTCGAATGAGAGCTTGAGAAGGTTCACTCTCCGCTGCCTACAACAGCGCTTGGAGAGCGAGGGCGAGCAAATCTGGGCCTTAGAGCGCCACCCCATGGTAGACTGAGCGAAGGGCACCGTGGGGGTTGCTCTACCTTAGAGCCCAAATTCTCCACTTCGCATAAACGAGCTCCGTTCACTTGACCTATTTTAAACATCAGCAACTCTGAATAACTTACTTTTCTGCATCGGTGATTAAGCAATTGCTGAATTTAGGAGTCTCTTTTAGTACTTCGTACTCTGACTTAAAGAACAGCCTTCTCCCCCGCCCCCCAGGTAGAGTAGAAAATGTGTGGGGGATCTGAGTAAATAAATAGTCACAACAAAGAAAGCCTTGTGAGCCTGTGCTGCGAAATTCACTCCCACAAAAATTCTAGTTTAATTATCAGTTTCAATACCTACCATAAATATTCATAACGTCTCTATAGTGTTACTTTGCAAAGGATTATAATGTTGGATAAAATTGCCAAAACCAATAAACAAGAATAAATGCAATTAAACTTTCCTGGGATGTTAAACCAGAATTTGCATGTGTGGATCATTAAACTTAGAAAATTAGGAACAGTACAGAACAGGACGAGAAAATTAGGAACAAAAGCAAGCCACTGTAAAATGGCAATTAAATTCTCTCGTGGTTTAGAGACTTTTTTTTTTTTAAGCTACACATCCCTTCCATTTTCACCCCAGGGATTTCTTTTACAGAAAGTAAAAGAACATCACCTTTCCTGTTTTCATTCTAAAATTATCTTTTAGGGTAACACGCATGCTATAATTGAAATTCTACTTGTCACTTGCCTATCTGTATTAGCAGAGTAGAAATATGTTAATACTAACTCTAAGGCTATTTGTTTGCATCGACTTTTTAAATATTTTAAATTGTTGTTACCTTTTTCAATCTTAGTATGCCCTGAAGACTCCCACACACAATGGGAAGAAATCATTTGCACATGTAGCAAGCCCTGGCAGAGGCATGACTTCAAGTGATTCTGGAGGAAAAGAACTGTGGCAAGAGTCGGACCCCAGGAGCTTTGTCCAGCATTTCTGGATCCACACACCCCCTTTCTGCCAAAAATCTTCCAGTCAACTTCACAAATGCCTTTTGCAGGCATAATTGGGCAATAACCAGCAACATCGGGGAAGGGGATGTAAATTCTGTGAAGAAAAGAAAAAGTCAAATAATGGAAAACTTCCCAGGGAAAGCACTTGAAAAATTGGACAGGAAGACTAGTGAAATGGCATCTTTCTGCCCATTCACCCTTCTCTCTAATGACTTTTCTGTCAACAGACTTGCCACTTTACTTATCTCTTAGGATTTCTCTTTTCCAGGAATGGTGATGATAATGAAGAAAGTATTTTAAATGAGTAGAGCCATTGTTTGCTCTGCTCTGTCCTCACCCCTGAAGAGAACTTCCCTTATTGTTACAAAAGCTTTTCAATTTACAGACATTACATGTTGATGGAACTGTTGTTTAACATGTGATTTATAAATGTACAAATCAAGCACACTGTCAAAATAAAAGATGATATGAAATGGGAGAAAAACAGTCCTTTTTATACTTCATAGTCCAATTTAACACTGCTATCCTTTTTGTAAAAATTGTAGAACATAGTGTACCCAGGGAAGAATATATAAAACATTTGCTGCGTAAAGAACAATAAAATAAACTCGCCTGTAACCATCTACTAAGAAACAAAACATTGCTCCACTTTAGAAGTTCTTTACTGCCCCTTAATTATGCTACCTTTCTGTATCCTGACTTCTGTGATATTCATTCTCTTGTTTTTGTTTTTAAAATATAGCTTTACTATATGTAAGTATTAACTGAATTAGTATGCATGTTTTTACCTACTGACTGTTCAGTGCTGCTTGGGAGAAGTCCATCTCCCCCAAGGTGGAATTTCTAGAGAGGTCATACACTCACTCCCACCTCTTTTTCCTAGCCAAAAGACTCAGGTTTCCCAGGATCCATGTCCCTTTCCCAAGCAGACTTCAGTGTGCTTAATTCTAGTTTACTCTGAGATTCTTAGGCTGTAGATGACAGGGTGCATGTGAATAGCTAATAACCAGTGCATTCTACTGATGTTCTAAAAATGCCTGCGTTGGGTCTAGGCTAATGTGTAGCAAGAGCAGATGGACAGCTATGATGTGTGACTTCAAGGCATTAATTAGATCCATCATTCTGTTATCTCAAAATCAGGTAAATGCCTAAGTGCTATAATTTGGAGCTTTATTGTTTTGATCTTAAGGCTATATTTGAAAGCAAGTAACTCTCAGATAGGCATCCTAGTCTGCTTTATCAACTATGCATTCTTTACTGTTAGAGAAGGTCTTAGGCTGGTTTCTGATATCATGTTTTCAGAGGGGGACAAGGTGAGGCTATCAGGACAGAAGGGATCACTAATGGGACCTCTTAAAGGCAACTTTGGATGGTGGTGGTGTTTGGTTGTAGTGTATGCTGGCTTCCTGAGTCGGGTGGCACAATGCCAAGTTTTCTTCCGAAGTTTCTTCTGGAGTTTTGCTGTGAAAGGGAACCTATAATCCATAGAGAAGGTCAGCGAGTAAAACAGTGTGGAAAGAAAATAAGTGAAAGAATAATTTGACAACATTTTGGACAAACCAACCTGAAAATATCACCTACTCTAGTTAGTACCCTAAAGGCTCTTGCAAAAAAGACAAAGTTTTCATTAGCAAGATGTGCTCAAGAACTTTAGAATTCTTCTAGGAATATAAGGTCCCTAATACCACCTAGGGCAGCTCCACTAGACAGAGTCTTCTTGAATCAACAACATCACTGAGATTGGAGCTTGTTTTAGCTCCTAAATTTTCCATCAAGCCCTGCCTTAAACCCTTCCATTAGATTAGAGAAATGAGAGCTGGCACAAAGCACAGGCAGAAATGGTGTGTGGGAGTCAAGAACCGTGATTTGCAAAGGTGAGTTGACAAAACAATAAATTTGTGTTTCTATAATCCCAGAAAACTCAGCTTGTTGAACAGGTAAAATACAAGGATTCTGGTTTAATCCAGAAAACCCAGGGCCTCTATGGACCCATCCCCAATTGAGCCCTTGTACAGCAGTTCCTAACATTATGCATTGGAATCACCTGGGAAGCTTTAACAACTACAGATTTGTGTTCTTCCCTTAGAGATTCTGATTTAATTGGTCTGTAATGCAGCCCAGGTGGGTATTGGGAGGTCAAAAGATGCCCCAGGTGATTCTAATGTGTAGTCAGGATTGGGAACTACTGGGCTAATCACTGCAGAATTGACCACATTTTATGGTCTGAATCAAGGATAACAGAGGTTAGGGGGCACAAGGGTTTGTTCCCAGGCACTATGGGTAGTAGGTTACATGGTGACCCCCAAAAGTTATGTTCACATCTTAATCCCCAGAACCTGTGAATATGACCTTATTTGGGGAAAAAAGTTTTTGTAGACATAATGAAGTTAAGGATCTCAAGATGAGATAATCCTGGATTATCTGTGTGGATCCTAAATTCAATGACAAATGTCCTTGTAAGTAGAAGGCAGAGGGAGCTTTGAGGTGGAAGAAGGGCAGACGGCCATCTGAAGGCAAAGGCAGAGACTGGAGTTCCCCCACCACAAACCAACACCTGGAGATAGCAGAAGCAGGAAGAGGCAAGGAAGGATTATCCCTGAGAGGCCTTGAGGGGAGTGAAGCCCCACAGAAAACTTTATTTCAGATTTCTGACCTCAACTGTGAGAGAATAAACTTATGTTAAGTCATGCAGTTTGAGATAATGTATTTTGGCAGCCCTAGAAAACTAATACCTTCATTGTTCAACTCTTTACACATATTAGCTCATTTAATCCTCACAAAAATCCCTATGAGAGAGGTATTATAATCCCCACTTTAGAGATGGAGAAAGTAAGGCTGAGAGACTGGAACAGCTTGCTCCAGAGGCAAAGCTAATAGTGGTACTGCCAGCATTTAAACCTGACCAGAGCCATGCTGAGTGGGCTAAAACTAAGAATATAGGACCTCCAGAATATTTATACCACTTTGACTTGGTTCTGCTAAGTCCAAACACACCCCTGTCACTCCCAAGGTCCATATGCTCCATCTTTAAATGAGCTTTTATTAATAGATGTAGTTTATGTGAATCATTCTTATCTCTTCATACACATTCAAGTATGCAGTTGGAATTAGATACCTGGAAGGAGGATGTTAACATTCATACACTATTGCTTGCTACAAAGATTCCCCAGGCCTTGGGGACCTGGCACATCTATGAATGTTTAGAGGTCTTTAAAAATCACTAGACTGGGCTACCTGTCTCAAAACTTGAATTTCACTTTTAGCACAGTTTCTAAGATCTAGAATCTACCACTTTCTGTATCTTAGCATCCTCACCTGTAGAATAGTCATGGAAACGCTGTACCACTAAAGGTTATGTGTATGAAAATGCTTTGAAAACAATAAAGCTCTCTACAGATTTCTGTTGAGTGTGTTTGCCATGGTTACTGCTGAAAGCCAGACCAGGCACTGTGATTTTAAAAACTATGAAGAGCGGAGAAATGTAATTTCTTTTTAAAATTAAGAACTTGAGTCTGAAATAGTAAAGAACACGCTGCATTCGCACATTTAGTCTTTACAAGGCTCCGATCTCTAGAGAGTTACGCGATTGCATTAATGTGATTAACGATGCAAATAAACTTATTTGAAAAGGAATTGTCATGAATTCTGGTGGTTTATGTAAAAAAATTATTAGTTTTTTTTTCTTTCAATACCCCAAATCATTCTCATCTATTTTAAACTAAAAGCCAACAGATATGTTGAACTTCTAGATAAATTCAATGGAATGTTTTCCTCTTAGAGAGAGCAGCATAGTTTTATACACACACACTCTTATACCCGTACAGATGAATTTTAAAAATCTTCAAGTTAGAGGATAACCATAATGATGAAAAAACATTTTCTTTATTAATAGCACCAATTGTAACTGTGAATAGCAACATTAGAATACATGATTTTATAGAAAAGCATTTTATTACAACTTGGACAAAATTTTCACAGAATGTGGTTGCCAGAAGATGGTAATAACAATTTTATTAAGTTAGCCATCTAAAATGGGATTTGATTACTATTGCTTTAAATTAAGACAGTCTTAATTGGATATCTAACATCTAACTGATGGAAATCCAACATAATTACATAATATGCTATTACATACTATGCTATTAAATAGTGTGAGACAGGAAGGGATGGGAATAAAGGCTATGAACATACGGTAGTTCACATTTCTTTATGACATTACATGGACTTTAAATTAGAAATAATCTGCCACGTTTTGACTACATAAAGTTTAAAGAACATCACTGTAAAACAACTGTTTTTGTTTCAAATGATATTTTCATTTGCATTATAATTTATTTCTTTCTCAGATACAGCCTGTATTATACAAACTAAATTTTGCCATAATATATAAGAAAAAATCATTTTTCTTAACACATGAGAAAAAATGCTTCTACACCTTTTTAGACTAATTTGATGCAGCAAAATAGAAACTCTGGTCACTTTCTCAAGAAATATAGTGGCTTCCCCCCTATGCAATCACTTTATTTTTGCTTGTGCAACATCAAGCCTCAATTCTCTCTCTAAAGTAACCATGCTTTGGGAAATATCCAAATTTTTGGTATTCTGAAATCCCTAGGGTGCAGTATTTTAAAACTTTACTACATAACGGGGCTTTTTCAGAAAGCTATCACAACATCATAGAAAATAAATAAAAAAGATTAAGTTCGGAAATAAACACTGATCACAACATTATGAAATAAATGTCCCGATTTTTGTATCTCAAGTTAGCCAACAAAAACAAGGGAGAACGTGATAATAGACATGGATCAGAATCTATTCCTCTTAGATAACACTGGCATTGCTAAACAGAAATCTCTCTGGTCCTTGAAATGATTGAGGTTTTATTAACCCCTGATTCCCATCCAGGGAGTTACAAAATTACTTCTTGTTTTATGAAACACGCTATTTGGAAGTCTGAAAATGTGATGCTATTTTAACAACCAAGGTTTAAATTAGCTGTGAAATTGCCTATTTGCATGACGAAGCAGGAGTTGTGAGCTTCAGTGTGACATCATTTCGTGGTCATATTTCAGCCTCCTTTGTGTTGCACAAGCATTAATTTATGAAACTATATTTTACTTAAAATGAGCAAAAAATCTTAGAAGAAAATAAATTTGTCTTTAGATAATACTCTTTCCTGTGATCTGCATAGGATTTGCTCTCCAGCTTCTTCTCTGTTAGCCAGTTTAAATATCAGTTCTGAGGAGTCATGCAGGTCCTGCCTGTTGCAGTTACAGAAGGCCGCCTACCTCCACCATCTCCAGGGCCAGCTCCTCCTGAACACTTGTGCATGTGCCCCGAGGCATCTTTCAGCAACAATATCAGATTTGCTTGTAATTCTGAAGTGAATGTTTTCATGGTCTGTCACCTTGATTTTCTTAAAGGTATTGGGACTAAAGCATTTTAACTAAGGTTGGAAAAAAGCTCATATATAGGTTCTAAAATGTTTGGAGTTTATAATCACCAATCTTTTGCAGCCTTTTATCAATTGCTTTCACGTGGTATATCTACAGTTAATCAGACGTTAAGCGTATGACACCTCAGATGTTTTCAAGTACTTAACATTTCACTTTTGTGCCTGTAATAAACTTAGATTTTAGGCAAGGCAGCTAGATTTGGGAATTTTTTTTTTTTTTTTAGTCATTTTAGGAAGCACTTTGCTTCACTCACTCTGGGTAGGATCAAGAGTTTTCAGGAAATATAATCTGAATATAAAAAATTTTCCCAGTTGATGCCAGCCTCAGTGATTTCACAATCTCTTAAAATAGTCTATTTCCAGAAACCAGCAGACTAGAAACTAATTTTATTAAATTTATATTGACTTTCCAGGCTTTTGCAATAGGCAGGCTACCTTAGTCTTGCTTTATCTTAAATAATAGTCACACAATTAAACACTGCTCCAAAATTAAAAAAATTGGGAGATGTGTATGCAATGTATGCATAGATGATACATACATAGCGTGAAATTTCAGAACAAAAACTTTCTTGTTTGCACACTGCCTGTACTTCTCCCCCATGCTCCCCGCTTATTTTTGCTTAAAGGAAACATCCTTTGGAGACTGAACTACTTGGATGAAATATATATTTTTTACCAACACAGATTCTGAATCACTGAGCTAAGTGCAAAATTTAATTAAGTGGCAGGAGCAATCTAGTCCTCCCATGAAGAGGTCCTGGTCTTCTGATAGGTGGGTGAAACAAAACAAGTGGATACTGCAGGACCCCTGCGCGATGCAGCTGAATTGTGTGTGGTCTGGGTGGACGTTTTTTGTCATCCTGTTTGGGAACCAGTTCAGGATCTGTTTCTGTTGGCACTTTCCTCCTGTTGTGAATATATTAGTACATTTCTCAAAGTCTCTGCAGACCTGAAAAGCTGGTAATTTAAGCCCTGCGGCTATGACAGACAGTTCTCTTCCATCGGTTCAAGCACGGGTGATGGGATTTCTCAAAAAGGAAGAGAAGATATCTCAAAAGCAGAAGAAATAGTACTGGCCCAGAGTTAGCAGTGAGTTCTTATCTGTCTTTCAGTTTTTACCATAAATGTTCAAGAATGCTTTATCTCTAGTCTGGAAAAGTTATGAGAAAACCATGCCTTGTGCTTGGGTTCTTCAGCTAATTTCTGAGGCACAGCTTGAAAAATGAGATGAGAAACATAAAGTTTTCTATAGGCGATAAAACATCAGATCCTTAGGAAAGTCATATTTACATCCACACTTATGAACTGTTTCTCGCTTTCTACTCTATGCTGTTTGGTAGAGCCGTTGGAAGATTTCATTTCCTCCCTCATCACACTGAGCTCATTAATATGCAGTTATATGGGAAGATTCTCTTATTAAACTTAATTAAGATATGAGACAACTCTGTTCCTCAGCAGTAAGGAAAAATAAAAGAAAACTATACAGATATTCTGCTGTTTACAATCTTATTCCTAACACATTTAATACAAAATCAAATTTTAAGGCACTAAAGCTTCCTTTTATATTCTACAATTATTTGATAAATCCCAAAATCCCAGGGTCAAGTGAATGCCAACTATTCCTCAATATATTTTTGCAGATAAAGAAATTTGCATGTTGACTTATTTTATGCACAATGATTTATACACATAGTGGCATCATTCTTTGTGTTTTTAAGAGCTAACAGCAGTAAAACGGTATGTGGGCAAACTTTTATTTTTTCAAAATGCCTAAATAAAAATGGCATATTACATTCAGGTGTCAGTCCTAATGGTTCTCTATGTTCATTTATGTGAAATTTTGCACTCATTGAAATTAACTATCCACCTAATACTATAAAACAGTATAACCACAACATAAGCCACTCATATTGGCCACATCTGCAAATATTTTTTTCCTCCAAATTTCAGTCCAGTCCATTAATGAAGATGTGATTGTTTCTCTATGACCTTTTAGCTCCCTCCAAATCCTAGGAGGCACGCTGCCTCTCTTCCTAAGCCTACTGCACTGCACATGTTCCCATTCACACTGAGCATCTCTTATCTCACAGTGCTCCTACTTCCCTATTTAGGGGAGGGTTCAGGACTCCCCCAGATTCGGGGTTGAAAATGAAGCGTAAATCTTACGGGCTAATAAGCGCGGCAGTTACTTCAATAAAATCTTACTTAAAAGTCAATAGGCTGCACATGTTAAAGACATTAGAGCTGTTAACAGACCGTTGTAAAGCAGGCAGAATCTTTAATAACCTGCATGCAACATTGAACTATTCGATTTTCAGCTCAGGGCAGGTTTAGATCTGGCACCGAGGCACCGGACTCTGGGGTATGAACCACTCTTGCATTCTCAGAATTAACAATCTAAAAAGACTGGATCCAGTGCTAAACTCTCAGTGCTCTGGGAAAGCTTGGGACCCAGAGAGTTTTGCCTTGCCCCTATCTTCAGCTTAGAGACAGTCCAACAGCTTGAAGTCTCTAAGGTCTGAATCTCTTAGCCTTCAGCCTGAGAGGCACAGACACAGAACTGTTAACGAGAACCGGCTGCAGACTTCTGCAGAAATGGGACCAAACCCAGGGGCACCCTTAGTGCATACTTCCAGAACCAAACTGTCGGCTCAGGATGGCTAATTATGAGGGAGGTATAATATAACAATAGCAAAAGAAAAACTGGACAAAATTAGTTCTGAAGCATTTTATTCTACTTTCCTCCTGAAGGAAAGCAAGGCACTAGTTTTTTCTAAGGAAATCTCTTCCATACTTCCCCTAAATGGAACATTTGTGTTGTAAACAGCTACTTTGAACGATACCTAAGTACGTAAATATCAAACAAACATACTGGTGAAGTTCACAGAACATTATTGCCTAGGGGGCGGTACTGCCTGCCTTTCTGATGTTTGTGGGCTCTTTCATTTACAGAACAAGTGATTTTTCTAGATGGAGAAAAAGACAATGAAGAGAAACAAATTTTCTTTCTAGTTTAGGCAACTTTTAAATTTGACAAAATAAAGATTCTTTTCTCTAAATTATTAAAAGAAAACTGATTAGAAATTCTATTCGTAAGTTTAAACTAATTAATAACGTTTCCCTTGTGGCAATTCATCTTATATCCTGATCATCATTTTTGTTCATAGACAGAACTTATAAATCTCCCAAGTTGTGTGAACCTAAAGAAGAAACTAATCTCAATCAAAAGTTTGAGAAAGCCCTGTTATTTAAAGTAAATATAATTTGGGAAGGGAATAAGAGGGATAAATGAGAGACTTGGTCAAAACAGAAGACTATTATAAAAAGAATATGATAACTATATAGAAATGTTTTACATTTGGAAGTTCCAATCTCACTACCCAAAATCATCTATATTTTTGTGTCATGTATTCCATTTCAGTCTTTGTCCACAGGCATATGAATTAACTGGATTATAATATAACATTTTGCATTTGTTTTTCACTTAACCTTTTATCAATTATTTTTTCATATTTCTCTACTATCTTTTTTATGATTACTTACAATATTCCACTGAGTTTGAGGCATACTAAATTTAGCCATTCTCCAACTATACATGTAGGTTGCTTGTCGATTTTTTGTGATACTTTATTTGAAGTACCTACTCTAAGATCAGCTTTACAGATGGGTAATGATAAGAGGTTGAGAGAAATGGATGCAAAAGAGATCTGTGAGGGAAGGTCGTAGGAGTCGTCCCTCCAAATGGTTCCTCCAAGACCCCTGAAGAGTTCTGAGAAGGAATATCAGGGCCATAATAAGTAAGAAGGAATATCGTAACAAATGATGAGGTAATATGGTAAAAAGGGGGCAGAGAGAATAAAATACGAGAAGATTCCTGCGGTCCCCCAAAAGTAGAACCAACAAAACAACAAAAACTAGGACAAGCAAAGAACCTTGGCATCCAATTTGGGAAACAGCGTCAGATACAGCAGTTAGAGTTGAGGTGTTCCAGGGAACTTTCACAGAGGTACTGACTCTGTGCCATGACTGGGAGAGGGTCCAACAAAGCATTTAGGGAAGGTGTTAGAAGAGAGAAGGAACTGCAAACCTAGCTCTCCATGAACATTTTAGTACCTATTTAGTTGTCTACAGCCTTTGCTCTGAGTTCAGGAGTAGAACAGCTAGTTAGTTCTGCTTCTACCTTTGACACAGCAAGTGGCGTAGGGCAATCTCCTTTCTGTTCAGTTTCCTCCCAACTATCACATGAAGGTAATGCCTTGGAGCTCTCCCTCAGTCTATTGTGTGGGTAAATGAGGGATTGTAAAGCATGATATACGTGTAATGTATGGTGTAAAATATTTAACACCTCCCTTGAGAAAGAAAATCCTAATTGTCCACCTGAAACTGTCTCCTTCACCAATTAATTCCAGTTTAGGAGATTGACACAGGGAGTTCCACCAAATCAAGCACAGGCCTACGAAGGGCTTAGACAGGTGAGAGAGTGAAATTCCACCCCTACCCCCTATTCCTCACCCCCACACACAAAATCACAAGGCCGGTCGGAGGAATTACTGCCTGCAATAGACCAGCCAACCTGCCCCTGTGCTTTGCAGGTAATATTTTCATAAAAGAGGTTTCTTTTTGTTCAGTTTGCCTGGTAAGAACATTTAGAAAGTAACGAGTAGCTACTGAAGCTAACCAGGGACATTTTTCTATCCAGGGAATTTTCATTATGTTCAACATTTGGAAATTTCAGCTAAAGATAATTGCAGATAAGCGTCCACCAACAGATGTATTCATTTTCCATTGTAGTTTTTTTAAATGGGTACTTGTACACAAAAGACCTCCTTCCTGTATATTTCAGCTCTCCGGGGTACAATTACATGAAATTATTCAGCAGCCAAGTTTGCTTTGTATCACTTGACTGGGTAAGGACACAGAGAAAGCTGCTCCCCATGGCACTGAAAGCTGCAAATCTTTTTTGCCTAAATGTTTAACAGCCACATTCATCACAGTCTCATAACAAGGCCTCCCACAGACAACATAGTTCACTTGTTTTCACCCTACTGTTAAGAGTTTACCAGAAAGACCAACGCAGGTCATAGCGTTGATTTTATATTTCAACTAACTGTAACTAACATTGGGTTATAATGGTCTCGAATGTTCAACTTTCGACTGATCTAACACAAATTGATTTTTCTTACCATTTGCTACTTTCCAATACTAGCTACTGTTTACATGTTCTTGCAAAATCTTAAGCTATGACCAATTTAAAACAGTAATGATATACAGTACTTGAAAAAGTACTTAAAAACTTGAAAAATTTTACAAGTTATAAGTCACTTAAATATGTTGTGTATTATTTATTTTGTTATATTGGCCATCCACTTTTTAATTTCAATATATTTAGCCAGGTACAAGTGCAGTTTTTGTTACATGGATATATCGTATAGAGGTGAAGTCTGGGCTTTTAGTGTACCCATCACCGGAATAGTTGTATATTGTACCAAATAGGTAATTTTTCATTCCTCACCCTTCTCCCCCACTCTCACCTTTGAAGTCTTCACTGTCTATTCTACTTTGCACACATGGTTTAGTTCCCACTTATAAGTGAGAATATGTGATATTTGATTTTCTGTTCCTGAGTTACTTAGGATTATGGCCTCCAGTTCCATCCAAGTGGTTGTGCGTTATTTCATTTGTTCCTTGGAATAATTCAGTAGAGTATGTTTAATGATAAGATAACTGATTATCAGGAAATCTTACTTGCTTCTGTTCTCTTTGATAATTTAGCAGAGCTGAGCAAAGAATTTATTCCTTTAATCTTCAAACTCCTGCTTCAGAATACAAATAAGTTTACTCATTGGTTTTATTTTCTTTTTCAGTTTGGCATCCATTAAACATGATTGCCAGGATTGAAGCAAAGCCCTTTATGTGTTATACATTGTCACGTTTAAGCATGAGACAAAGAATTTGATTGAAGTTTATAGAAGTCCTTCAATTATTTTCCTCCAGAAAATAGCAAAAGTGGACTTCTGTGTGGATGATACATTCGAATAAAAATAAAGCCCTTCTCCCACAAAGATTTTGGCTATAAAGGAGGGAGGTAGAGTTGCCTTCTGAGAGTTAAATTGTAAAACCAAAAAATAATGGAAAATCTTGGAGATTGATTTTTTTAGAAGACTTTAAGAAAGATACACTGTCACACAGACCAGAGTGAGAATGAGACTTCATTATAGGGATTTGTATACATAAAGAAAAAATAGAGATCCACAAAGTGATTGGTTCCCCAAGGAAGTCTCAGATGGGGACAACTACAGAGGTGCATATTCATGGGGAAGGGACTGCTGCTGGCTCCAGGATGGGACTTAGCCAGCCTCAGGACTAAGTTTACCCCTTCAGGGTAATCAGTGTCCCTTGCTAACAACATTTGAGTTATAAATTAAACCACGTGCTCTCTGATTCCACAGAACCCAAGACCTCTTCTAATGACGACATGGCTTTCCTCCCAGATGCTGCCAGGAAAGAACACACTAATGACACTGCTGTCAGTGCTTGTAGATCTTATGGTAAAATAATGATAGTGCCTTATTTATACATCCATCTCTATAAATTCTGTGAATTTGAGTATTCGCCTGTAAGTCAGCCATAAGCAACATTCTATAGCTGCAAACTTGAGGACTACAGTGTGGATTGCTATAAAGTCACTATGGGAAATGCCAAAACCATGCTCTCCCGCAAGGTGCTTTTTCTTTTTCTTTTTTTTTTCTTTCTTTCTTTCTTCTTCTTCTTCTTCTTCTTCTTCTTCTTCTTCTTCTTCTTCTTCTTCTTCTTCTTTTTTTTTTTGGTTGAAATGTTGGCATTATTAAAAAGGTTTTTATCCATGAGAACCTTACTTGCTTCCACATAAGACTTAAAGGTCATACTAGACCATGACAAAATACTCAAGACACTTTCAGTGTCTTTTTAAAAAGCCTTATGGAAATAAGAATAAAACTCATTTACAGGTGAGGAAAAAGAATCCCAAAGAAATGAAATGACTTATTCAATGCCATTCAGCTGATTAGTTATCAGAGCCAGAAGTAGAGTTCAAATTTCCTTCGTGTGCAAGGCTTTCATATTTTCCAAGGAATTACTAATTGCTTTAAGCATTCGAGAACACGGGTGGATTTCATTTGACTCTTTGCATTTCCCTTGCATTTGCCTGACATTTCAAACACAATCATCTTCTACCCAGTCTTTCCTATCCCTTCCTACTTCTCCATTTTTTAATCCCCTTATCCTTTTCTTGAAATCCCAACTTCAGGTGAAACACATCTCCCAGAAATAGATTCATGTTGCAGAAATACTCAGAGCCTTTAATTTGGTAATGTTACTTATGAATCTCCGAGGATGTTATCTGTTGCATTATCTCTGAGCCTATTTGACAAATCTCTGCACAGAGCATCTCATTATGCTGTGAATACAATTTCAGAAATGCTGCCTCCAATATGTCAGATTGCATGCGCTTTTTTTTCTTTGGACGTTAAATGCTCTAGCCTCAGGAAGCACATGAGGTGGGGGCACGGAGCGAGTTGAAAGATAACAAGGGTGGTGAGTGGAGAAAGTTAGCGGAGTCATTTAACATGCCTGCCTGTAAAACCAACCAACTAAAGTGCTATAATATTTCTTCACACCGGTCCAGAGAGGATTCATTAATTAGTGTTTGAAAACAGATCATTGGGGAAGGTACCCTGTGAATGTGGTAATCATCAGCACCATTTACCATCACGTCAATAACATGTGCTGATGGCATGTTGACTCTGATTGTGAACAGTTGTTGCTGTTGATAAAGCTGTGAACTTTGAATCATTAAATGTGCTTGCTTTGTGGTTTTGAAACCCCATAGCAGATGTTATGTAGTAGAGTTAAGTTAAATCTTGAATATGTTCTTGGAGCCCAAAGCTAAGAAAGAAAATCATCAAAGAGCACAGAGCAAAGACAAACAGGTTTTGACAAAGCCTCTCCCGTGAGAGCTGCCATTGAGACGTGATATGATAGGTTGGCCCCATTGTCCCATTTCTCTTTCCTGTTAAAGAGAATTTTGCCAGCTCAGCTTGCAGTACACTGAAGCTCACAGTGGACTGTCAGCCTTAATAAATTTTCCGTTAACTTTTATTCATTCCAAACACAAAGCACCAGAAAAAAATTTTGATGATCAAATACATTCCCAAGTGACTCTTCACTCCTTAAAATGAATAGAGCAATTTGAGAATAATTTATGAAAATGGATAATCTTCTGAAAAGTCCCCAAGAGATGTTGCCTGCCCTCTCCCACTTGCCAACTTCATTGTCTCACAGAGGACTTATTTTTCACACCAAAAAGAGGGGGGAGCAAATGGGAGGAAAAGCCGAAGCACAGAAATGTATTTGTCAGCCATTGAGATGAGATATTTGGCTGGCTGAAAGAGAAAGATGATCTGTATTGCTTTGACCTCTAACTTCTGTGTGTGCTTTGGCTATTACCTAATTTTGATCCACTCCTTGACTTTTCCAGCTAGAACCTGAATTGCCCATACATTAGACTCTCTTTTGTCTCCAGACCCCCAAAACTTGCATGTTCATTTTCTGGACCACTTGTCTACCTCTGCAAGTGGATTCCATTGTAACTCCCTGCTGCCAGCTACTTACATAGAATGGGCATATTTCAGCAGGGCATGCCCCACTGTAGAGCACCCAGCTTGGCCTTGGCCTTCTTGATTATGGCTCTCCATCATGTTTTAATGACCACAATCCAGACTTATGAAAACTAAATTCTGAGCTTTCCTCCATGCATTTGGGGAAAAAAATGACTAGACACATGAATTGAGGATATAGGAAGGTAGTGTTCTTAATATACCTGTGGGAGAGGGGGAAGAGAGTTGTAATAGCATTGCAACAGTAAGTCTGTTAAAATAAATGTGTTGAAGGTTCCTATGAATCTTCAGTTTTTGGACTCACATCATTATAGAAAGTGCATTCTAGTTGTAAGGAGATTTGATTTGGGTAGGCACTTTGCAAATAGTGCTGCCTATAAATTCTAGGGCCAACCATTTAGTGGATAATGGTGACAAATCCCTGGGGACAGTATGGCTATTTCTGATTGCTGTGCTCCTGTTTGGCTCCCATTCCCTTCTCTCGCCTCCTAAAACTAATGTAAGAAGAATTGCAACATCCGTGCAGCCCTGGCAGGCCTTAGAGACAGCAAGTCAGTTAGCTATGACAACATGGTCTGATGGAAGTCAGGGTAGGTCAGGTTAAGGTGGATGATGCAGTATGAAGTGAAAATATTGAAAACTGCCTTCAGTAGTTTTCAAACCAAAGAAACCACCCTATATTTCCCACAATGTGTAAAATGTCCTCCCATTCCTTGGATTATTGTAAGTTGTTTTGAGAGTGTCATGACAGATCACTCTTTCCTATTTTTTATTATTGGCAGGTATAATCTGGCATATGCATAATAATGTCTGCAAAGATCCCAATCAAATTATGGAGGATGTTTCCAATGTTCTTTTTTTTTATATTTGCATGAAAACCTTATGTACTTAGAACTCATGTGTCATGATTTGTCTAGTTAAAAGAATTTGTTCCCTTATTGCCTAATGTACTTATTCACTTGCCTATTTAGGCAAAGAACTTTGATCACACTCAAATTTTTTTATTTTCTTTAGGATTTAGCATTAACCATTTGAATATCAGTTAATGTAGTATGGAGTTAAGACAGTATTATACTCAAAGGATGTGGAAGTATTTGTGCCTACATAGTTGTGCTGTTAAAGTGCCTGTTGTTTTTTTTTTTTTTTATCAACTGTCGCTGGCAATAGTCTTCATTATTCTGTCAATTTAGATTGTAATAACCTCCCCCGAAATTCCATCCTTAATTGCTATACCTTACCTGTTGTGTGTTGAAAAACCCCTCTGTGTTGTCAGAGTTGTCTGCCAGGTAAAGTCAATAGACTACCTTATCATGAAGTTTAGCATACAGATTTTGAGGCTGCTATCGCTGCTTTTTAATAGCTTTTGGGCAGGGAACTGAGTTCCTAGTTCTCAGCTAAATTCTGGATAGGTGAGTTTATCATGTAACTGGGTTCTGTGTAGGTAAAGTGTTCATGCACTACAGTCCCAGTTTGTTCCATACCACTGTGGATTCTACCGTTTCTTCCGTAGTTCTGTGATAGAAAACACAAGTGAGGAACAATTTAAAATGTTTCTAATTTAGCTAAATCTCTGTCATTCTTGCTTGGTCTTAGTTTTCTTTTTCTCTTTTTCTCTCCTTTCTTGGTTTGCCCTGCCATTTCCCACTGTAATTTTTTGGAGTAGCAGGAGACTTAATTGATACGATCTAAAAAATGGACCAAATGGAAGCTGGTATGTTTTAGGTAGTGAATCTGCTTCAGTTATTTTTTTCTTGACCTAAATTTCCACCTCCTCATCATACTTTGTCCTCTAATTTGCTTAATTTTCCTTCCTGGCACTTACCCCCTAATGTGTTATATATGTATGTATTTGTTTTATTTACTGCTCCAGGCCCAACACCTAGAAAAACATCCAGCACATAGTTCTCTATTTATTTATAGTGACACTCTCACATTCCTGAAGCCACTTCTAAGATTATTTGTCATGCTCTGCTTTAGAAAAATTAAAATCACAATTTAACGTTCATTCTTTTATTGGTATTTTGAGTTACTTGTAAGGTTCAAGTATAAATAAGATAGCCTAATATAGAGCTATCTTATAGCACTGTGTCTTACAGCATTATGTATACAAGCTTTTTATATATATTTACACATTCACAACAGCTCTCTGAGTAGGAACTTTTATTATCCCCAGTTTATGGATGATGAAAATAAGGCACAGAGAGGCTAGGAATCTTGCCCAATATCACACAGCTCTGAAGTGGCAGAGGCAGGAACTGAGCAAGGACAATCTGGCTTCAGTGTCCTTGCCCTTAATCACTGAACAACATGCCTAAAAGTTCATGCTGAACTGCATAATAATTCATATCGTCAGCTGAGCCAATTTATTATGTTTCTGATGATCTCTCTTATTTTTGTGGAACTATTAGAATTACCACTCCTCAGTGTGAACATTTGTAACAGAAGTAAAACTTTACCAATTAATCTCAATATATGTAATTTATTGAACAATGGAAGCAAATGATTTCCTATTTGAATTTTCTGATCAAAATAATGAAGTCAAAAGGGAAAAACATAACTTTATAATCTTAGGAACATTTTTCTAATTAAATTAGTGTCATATCTTTATTTTTGTATACTGGGTATATTCTATGAACACTGAACAAAATTCCACCACATTTGTGAGCAAATTCTATGAAGGACCCAGCAGCAAGTACATACATAACCATATACATATGTATGTAGAAATTTACAAGCTACAATATCCAGACATCATGAGGCGAGGCTCATAATTTTCTCAACCTTGCCAGACCGTAGCAACATTTATGATCTGGAGATTTATTGATTTTAGTTTTTATCCCTCTCATAATAGGAACCCACCCTTTAGACCATTGACCTCCTCTTGTTATAATGAGAATAGAATAAAGAAATATATTTATAATACCATGCTTGGGAACAGGCAAGCATTTTAAGGTGTTGTAAAGAAGTGCTGGTGATATAATGGCAGTGATTGTAACAAAAGTTATATAAAATAGCTATTTAACCCTTGAAAATAGGGGAGCTAATATTGATTGGATTTTTCTCCTGTCTTATTACTGACTTAAATAATGTGACTCTGTTTCATATTTGTAACTAGTTCTTTAAAGAACTGAGCATGTTTGAGAACATTGTACTCTACAAAACAAAATATACTCCAAACAAAATCAGATGTTGAAACAGGACATTGTTTTGAATATGGATTATTTTAGGAGGAATTTTTTAAAGAAAGAAACAGAGGGAGAAAAATATTCACCTCCAGATAATTAAGCTTTAGAAACAACACAGTTTTAAACTTTTATAATGACCTCAGGAAGGTGATAAAAATAAATATACAATGTTTGAATTATCTCGCAACCAGCCAGCTGGGACTTCATCCCCCACTCCAGCACTGGGGGTGAATAGTCACCAAGCTATTGTCAAGTTATGGATCCCCTCCACGCCTGTTTCCCCATTTGTATAATAAAAGTGGAAAAGTGACAGTATATCCCCAAGGAGATAACCTACATAAAGTGCATAGTTCATGGTACATGATGCACATTAGATACTAAACCTTGTATAAACTTCACTGCTTTGTTATCAATAGTATTACAATTATAATCATTATCCCTCAGTAGTAGAGTCTTATCTCTCAGATTCACAGTCATGAGTTTCATGCCCCATTCCTGCTTTCTTAGTGCTTTGGTTCCCACTATGTCCACCAGTCTTTCCAGCCAGAGGGATCCTCAGGTCACCTGGCCCTGGATTTTTGTCCTTAAGCCTCATGCCTGAATCCAAGGTCTTTCTGGGCCCCCAATAACTGCTCAGTGTTGGAACCTCAGTCACAAAAGCACAGTGAGGGGTCTCACTGTAACCCCAACATGGAAGGACACCTCAGATTCTGATTTGTTTGGAGTTTTCATTAATCTGCTCATATCTGATCAGTTTTATCTCTATGCTGATCTCAGAATTCAAACCAATTCTCAAATTCACATTTCCAAGTGCCTTTCTAACAAAATCACTTTCATTGGTTTGCCCCGACTGGTAACTACTATCTGGCCTTGGTTGTCTTCAATCTAATGTACTCTGCTTCTTAAATCCAGGCTCAGACTTGGACACATTAATATCATAACACAACTGCCCCATTACTTTATGAATTCCAAAACAGCATTTTTTTTTCTAGCCTTGCCACAAATTTGAAAATTTAATGGCAAGCTTTTTCAGTTCCTATTCCACCAATGTGTTTTTTGACAAGGCACAGGAATTTTTTTTCAAATCCTCTCTGCAAGACCACTAATTGGGTCATTCTAAAGTTACCAAAACTAGTATAGGGGCATTGGTGTGAAAGTTGAGAAATATTCTCCTAAAAAGTCATGAATAGTTGTATAACATGTATTGCATATTTAATTGTGTATATCATAATTTATATCTTCTCAACAAGGAAGGGATAAGCTAAAAAGTTGAGTAGCAAAGTTCTCCAGTAGCAAAATATGACTGGAATCCAAATTTTACAGAGATTGCATAAGCAGCATGAATGTGGTCTTTAAGAAAAGCTGATCTGGAGTTAAACCAAAGTGGATTGGTGTCCTGGTTCTGTCATTTACTATCTATATATGACCTTGGGAAAGTTGTTTTCTCTCTCTAAAATTCAGTTTTCTCACATGTGAAAGGGGCATTACATTGGTATTATTAAAAGATAGCAGTAGTTATTATCTAAATCAGGTGCTTCTAAAATACTTTTAATTGGGCCTAGGACAGGTCACCTTCTGAGTAAAAGAGATGATAGACCTAAAGATTTTAATAGGATTATCTAACTTCTCATTTTCTGAGATATGGCATTTTACTAAGAAATAAAAATGACTTGTGTAAGTTTAATTAGTGGCAAAACAGAAAAAGAATCTGGGTCCCTATATGCAAAATTGCAGCTAGGTGGTCTCTTGACTTTTCTGGGAGTACAACCACCATTGCCTCTAAAGAGTCCTTGGGCTCTTATGAGAAGTCTTTTTAGATGCAGCAGCAGAGTTCAGATTCAAGGGCCAAAGAAACTCGCAGTTCAGTATCAGCCCTGAAAAGTGAAGAAGGTGCACGTTAAGTCTATAAGCAGATCCTGCAAGGTATTGCTCCAATGTTGGAAACTTTTCATCAAATAATTGAGACAGGTGTAAGAAAACCTTCAGGATGTCAACAATGACTCCATTTTATGAAAAGGGGTGAAAGCCAGGAAAGGTACCCATATAAGCATTCCACTTTCTGAGACTGCCATCCAGCTCTTCTCAGGTCAGAGAGGTCCCTATGCAGAATTGACTCAAATATACTCAGAACTGCTAGCATTGAGTTGAAGCATTGCTAACACCAGGAAAAATACTCAGATTTCTACTGGCTTTGTGCTAACTTATAATTCAATAGAACCATCTGACTAAGCTCTCTTTAGCATATATTTTGGCAAACCCAAGTGGTTTGCCAGGATTACATCATGATAGCTCAGTGGTGCTAATAGGCAGGCATAGTAAAATATTTTATATCATTTATAAATAAGATTAAAAAGAAACATTTGAACATGCTGTAGCATCTTAAAAGCTTAAAACTGCAGCCACTAGTAAAGCCCTAAAATAATTCAGAACTATAATAGCTCTTATCTATTGAAGGTTCACTCTGTTCCAAGGACTGGATTAAGTGTTTTTTTTACATGTATCACTTTACCCCTACAACAAACTAATGAATAGATATTAATTGGATCCTCATTCATAAAATCTGAACACGTTGGTGCCAGGACAGTAAGTGGTGGAACTGGAATTCCTAACTAAAGTATTAATAGTTAGACAGCAGAGCCAGTGCAAATAGCTACTACACTCTCCAACAGTAACACTCAGGTAAGGAATATATGCAGATCAGGTGTCATGCTGTGAGCTAATGATTAACATATTTAAGAGATTTGGATTTATACTATTATTGAATAATACCAGGAATAATTCCAGGTTTGCACAAACTCAGATGCTTTATGGTGCCTAGCTTTTAAAATGGGGAGGAAGCAACATTTAAATTCAAGCATGAAAGACAAGTAGAACTTGAATGCTCCCAGCAGAAGGCATGGCATGTGGAAGGGCAAAATAGTCAATAGTATGGAATATAATATAGCTAATAGTTTTACAGAATTTTACACAGAAGTCCATGATTTGTCTGATCTCCTCTGTGCCTGGGATTACATGTCCTCTGATTTCCTGGGGTTTTACATTTGAGTCTTCTCCTTTTCTTGGTTAGTCTTGCTCTTTGTTTAAAAATAGGTGCATCAATTTCTTTAGTAATGTTTTCTGCTTTCAGTTCTTAATATCGTTTGAAACCTTACTCTCCGATACTTCTATACTTTATATCTTCACTGGCTTTAGACTTTAATCTTACTCTTCTAGTTATTTTCTTTTTATGCTTTTTAAAAATTAAGTTTATATTACCGGTTTTGATCTTTTTATTTTTTAGTTGAAATATGTATCTTATGTCGCTATTATAATTAAACTTTTGTCTTTAAGATTTTAATTAGATATTTTAAAATTTCTCCTTCATGCTCATTTCTTCTAGTTTTATTTTATCTTACTCCCATTTTTATTCATCCTAACGTTCTTCTCTAATTTTATTTTTATACATATTCATCTCCCCAAACTGTTTCATTGTGCTTTATTTTTAGTTATTTTTAAATGGTTGCCAAGTATATAGCCACACAGGAAGTAGCAGAAGAGCCCAGACCTTTGACAGAAGCGGTTGAAGTGCATCTCCAACTGTTCTCACTCCCTACCCCACCTCCAACCACCCTCCCCTTCTCACAAATCCCCACCAATATCCCAGCCCACTGAATGCTGGCTCTTAAAACCTTACCCCCAGAGTACCAGAAAGCCCAGGGTTGGCTCTCTCAACAGCTATAATTCTCCCTTTGAGGGTGTCACGTTTATTTATTTTACTAAATGGAAATTGATTCCTAACATCTCACATTATTTAGGTCTTTGAAGAAGCTGGATGGTTTTAAAGTCTATGATTAGTTGAAATTTATACAAACAAAACTACCATTGTGCATAAACCAAGAGGAAATGTAAATCAAACCTTGGAAAGGAACTAGACAGATACTTGGGGTGGAGCAAGGGAAGAAAGACACATTAGAGTGTTTGTTGAAGTTATATTGCTATACCTGCAAACCAACCTACTTTATTTCTGTGTTGGTCCACATTTTTAATTAGCAGGATTCTACCTTCAAATATTATACTACTTCACATGTAGTGTAAGGACCTTACCATTATATACTATGAATTCCTTTCTCCCTTTTCGGTCAACTGTTGTCATACATTTTACTATTACACATATACTACCATTTTTGTCTTGGACAATTATCTTTTATTTTTACTTTTATTTATTTCTACTTCAGTACTCTGTTTCTTTATGTAGATTCAAATTTCTGTCTGGTAGCATATTTCTTCCATTTAAATAATTTCCTTTAACGTTATTTTTTCTTGTCGTTAAAGTCTGTTAGCAACGAATTCTCTCAGTTTTTGTTTGTGTGAGAAAATCTTCATTTTTTCCCTTCATTTCTCAAAAGATATTTTTGCTGAGTGTAGCATTCAGGACTGATAGCTTTTTTTCTTTCAGACCATGAGGATATTACTCCATTGTTTTCTGGCTTGCCCAGTGTGCGACCAGCAGTGTAGCATTGTGTCCATGTGTCTTGGGAGAATGGCCTTCTCAGTGCTCCTGTCCCTCTCCAGCTATAGTTCTAGATCCAGGACTCCATTCCCACCCCTTCTTCAGGGCAAGAAGTTTTATTTTATTTTTTTTGTTGTTTTGTCTCTATTCACATATCTCTAACTGCAATGGATTTTCAGTAGTTCCCTGAGGATATCAGTGCTTGCTACACTTCCTCCCACACACACATAGTTTAAGGCTTTTTTTTTTTCCCATAGGGAAGAAGGATTTGGATGAGGTTATGTGCCTCTTCTGCAGTGGTTGCTGTTTTCTGCCCCAGGCCTGTGCCATGAGGAACGCTTCCTCGGGACTCTTGCCAATCTTTTCTGAGAGTACCTGGTGAGCTCTGTTGTGAACTGCCTGCTAGTAGATGAAAGTTCCCCTGTATCATCCTCCCCAAAGGTTTCTATAATCTAGCCCACATCTTGCCTTTACTAATTTAATAACTTTAGCTAATTTCTTCTTACCAGTCTCTGTCTGTCTTACCAGTCTCTGTCTCTGCCCCCAAATAAACAATTGTTCATGTCCCATCTCTCCTTGAAGTCTCTACGTGCTCAGTTCTCTGATGAGTCAAGAAAAGTTTTGAATTTGCAGTTTGTCTGGCTTATTTGTTTGTTTGTTTGTATAAGTGGTACCCATGTCCAGTTTTCTACATCTCAAGCAGAAATTTAGGTAGTCTTCAGTGTATGTGTGTGTATTCATTTATTGATTGATAACCAAATATATATATTTATAACCATATACATATGGTTATAAAAGAAATACAAGTTTATTGCAGATACCTGAGAAAATTTGCAATAATATAAACAGAAAATAAAAATCACCCACAACCTCCCCATGCAGAGAAGAATATTCTGTCATATTTTTCATATATATTAACATGTGTTTTATAAAGAAAGTTTCGATCAGACTATGCACACTGCTTTGAAATATATTCTTTTTTTCTACTTTTTTGTTTCCCTGACTCTGTGGACAACTGTTAACATGATCTCAGGATAGATCCCTAGTATACAGATACTTTCACAGAGTACCTGTCTTAATACCACTCAATATTAATCAACTCTGGATTGCCAGAATTCAGCATAAACCTTAAGATAAGAGGCTGTATTAAGCATTTTTTCTTTCTTTTTTTTTTTTTCAGGTGATCCTCCTACCTCAGCCTTCCGAGTAGCTGGGACTACAGGCATGTGCCACCATGCCCGGCTAATTTTTCTATGTATATATATATATATTTTTTTTTTCTTCCAAAAATTTTATTGGGGGAAAACTACAAAACATTTACAGTACAATGTTTACAGTCACAATTTGTAGTGAGCTGATTTCCCAAAATGTATTACCACTCAAGTTGACTTATCTTGTTACATTCAAAAAC
>CAUYRT010066956.1:0-39508 GCA_963574885.1 Lepilemur ruficaudatus | reverse complement strand
TGGACTTTTTTTTTTTTTTTTAATTGGGGGAAAACTACAAAGCATTTACAGTACAATGTTTACAGTCACAATTTGTAGTGAGCTGATTTCCCAAAATATATTACCACTCAAGTTGACTTATCTTGTTACATTCAAAAACCTGCTAAAATTAGAATTACCATTCGATCCCATACTGTGGACTTAAATAATTAAAAGATTAACAGTATTTGTGGTATAAGCTTCAAAAATAAGTGAAGAAAATCAAAAGAATAAAAAGCATTATTTCTTCTTTTAGCAACAGAATTCAGGACCTCTATTTGCAATAATTTCTCTATAAACTCCATTAAATCTGCATTGTAAACTGTCCCTAATTTTAGAATAGTGCACTATTTTTTGCTTAAGAGAATCAGTATTCAAAAATTATCTCAAAGAATCATATGAATAAAAACGTTCTGTTTTATATTACTTTCCAAAGATATGAACTTGTTTTTCATCCCATGGTATAACATTTTACCTTTTTTCCATTCAGAGTGCCAGCTGAATTTTGCCATAATGTATGAATGACAATCTCCTGGTTTTAAGTCTCATCAGCGTATTCCTTCCTTTGCTTTTAATGTGTCTAAAAAGGAAAGATGTATTTATGCTCATGTGTACACACTTGATTTAGCTTGTTGGTTTTGATGCAAATAAATTATTTTTAACAGCCATTCGTTACTTACCGCAGAATTTCATCTTGATGTGAGCTACAATGCTTAAAGTATGAATAATATGGTGAGATTGTTCCCTCTTTTGAACATTTGATTACTACTTACTATAATAATTTTTTTAATGAGGAGGTAGATAGCTGGAGTTTTATGAAATTAAAGTTATTAATTTCAAGTTAAGAGCAAAATGTAGTTTGAGCATGATAAAAAATACCTGATAGTCAAGGCATTGATAAAAATATCTTTTAATGCCTGAGTTAAAAGGATAGGCATCTTTGTTAAAGTGTGATGTGTTAAATTGATAAATACAATGTTTAAGAATTTTCAAAACCATTCCCAAAGAAAATTTTTCTATCACTGTAATTATGTCAATGATATACGCATGTACATTTTGTCTCATGTAGCTTATAATGAGCTGGAATGTTGAGGAGTGGTGGGAGGTTTCTCAATAGCATATAGAGGCTGGCAAGGGAAATACGTGAAGGAACACTAGGGCAATGTTATTTCTTGAATTCCTTATGTGCCAGGCATCCTTTCAGAGAGTTAAATGAATTTTCTAATTTATTACTCACAACAAACCCAACAAGTAGATACTACTAAATCCATTTAATTATTTTTTTAAAAAATGGCCGGGCGCAGTGGCTCACGCCTGTAATCCTAGCACTCTGGGAGGCCGAGGCGGGTGGGTCGGTCAAAGTCAGGAGTTCAAAACCAGCCTGAGCAAGAGCGAGACCCCATCTCTACTAAAAAAAATAGAAAGAAATTAATTGGCCAACTAAAAATATATAGAAAAAATTAGCCAGGCATGGTGGTACATGCCTGTAGTCCCAGCTACTCGGGAGGCTGAGGCAGAAGGATTGCTTGAGCACAGGAGTTTGACGTTGCTGTGAGCTAGGGTGACACCATGGCACTGTAGCCCGGGCAACAGAGTGAGACTCTGTCTCAAAAAAAAAAAAAAAAAATGACATTATTCAGCTGATAAAGGATATCAGAGATCTAGCATCTCTCCAAATTGGTGGTTCTTCTATTCTTTTTAATTCCTTTCTTTTTATCCTTTCTCCCTTCCTTTTTTCTCTATTCTTTCCTTATACCCTTCTACATACGAAAGAATTGCAGGCTTATATAGCTTTGAATATTAGCTAAAATATTCACTTTGTAACTAAATTCTCATTGATGTTATGCCATATCTTCGTTAAAGTACTTCATCGGTTAAAGCAAAAGTGTACTGGATATTTTGTGCCTATAAATGATTATCTTATATCTCATTAAAAACACAAAATTTGGTTACGTACTGTTCATCTCAATTTTGTATGTGTATTTTTAATTTTCACACGATATGTATGTACCTTTGCAATAGACACTCCAGGAAACAAACTAAAAGTGCAATTTTCTTCAATGAGCTTGTTTCTTACTGTTGAGTTTTAGGAATTCTTCCTATATTCTGGATATTAACTCCTAACCAGATATATGGTTTGCAAATATTTTCTCCCATTTCACAGGTTGCTTTTCACTCTGATTATTTCCTTTGCTGTGCAGAAGTTTTTAAGTTTGATGTATTTCCATTCGTCTATTTTTGTTTTTGTTGTCTTTGCTTTTAGTGACATATCCAGTAAACTATTGCCAAATCTAATGTCATAACGCTTTCCAAAGCCCCATGTTTTTCCTAGTTTTATAGTTTCAGGCCTTAAACATTTAGGTCTTTAGTCTATTTTGAGGTAATTTTTGTATATGATGTAAGGTAAGAATCCATCTTCATTCTTTTGCATGTGGATCTAATTTTCCTAATTTTATTTATTGAAGAGACTATCATTTTTCCCCATTGTGTAGTCTGGCACCCTTGTTGAGGATCATTTAGCCGTATGAACAAGACTTTCTAGGCTTTGTATTCTGTTCCATTGGTCTATACATGTCTGTTTTTATACCAGTACCATTTTGATTATGATAACTTTGTAACATATTTTGAAATCAAGAAGTGTGAAGCTTCCAGCTTTGCTGTTCCTCAGGATTGTTTGGCTTGTAGGATATATATTTTGCATTCCTCTTTTCATCCTAGTGACTCTGTGCCTCTCATATATTCTCTCTCTCTCTCTCGATCTGTGGTAAGCAACAAGTCCCATGCATTTTACTGAGCTGGTGAAAGTAGGGGTAAGATGTATAATTTAGAAAACGATGGAATTGTTTTTCTCAGTATAAAGCCACTTGGCTCAACTCACATACTCAGTCTAATCAACTAAATTCATCCACTTCAGTTTCATATTTTATAGTCAGAGCAGAAAGGAAATGACTTAATATCCTAAATATCATAATTTGAGTCCAGGAATAAAACCAACTCATCACTCTTAAAAACCCAGCTAATGGTGAAATTGGAGACTGCACCGAAGCTACACAGCAGCTGGAATAGCACAAGAAATGGATTCCACATGAAAAAAGCAGGAAAGAATGAAAGGGACACTTATTGCACTTGACCTTGTTTATTTATTTTTTTCTGGAGAAAGCTATGTACTTACATTTATCAGGCGGAAGATGAGCTGAGACAGTGATCTTACTTATGTGCTGAGCATTCTGATTAGAAAAATAAGGTTCTGAGAGGATTTCATGTTTCAATATTAAAACTAGACTTAAAGCAGAAGTAGCGATTGGTTAATTTTTACAAAGTTAAATTTTTCAGAATTCTTAATTACTGCATGCAATAGTCTAGAAACAGACTTGTCAGTCTGCCAATTTAAGTAAAAGTGGTATTGTTCCTATCCATACCCTTTGTATTCCTAGCAAGGGAACAGTAAAATTTGCTTCTATATCACACAGCTTTCAGACCTTTGTCCATCAAAGGCAATTTCTTTTCTCCAGATGCTAATATTTGCTTTAGAAAAGTAAAATATAGAGTTGGGGTCAATGTACTTTTCTTTGTTATGGGTTGCTTTATCAAATATTAAAGCATGAATGAAGGATATGTTGTTTGAACAACTAATTCCAACCATGGATTCATTCAGCTTTCGACAGTTATAGCTGTGTCCGTGGGATCAAAGCCCCTGGGTTACTTTTTAAAGAATCTCTTTTGCTTTACATGGTGCATCAGCGGTTATACTGGGTCAGCCAGAGCTATGCAGTGGAGGGTCTTGGACTGTGTCCACCATGCCAGGTTTTTATCAGATTGACACATCGGTGATGATGAATTTCACGTTACGCATAAAGCAGCATATTCTCTTTGTGTACAGACTCCAGTACAAGCCCGGTCAGCTACCAAATGAGCCTGGATGGGACTGTGAGAAAGGCCAGACAAAGCTGTCACCAGAGACTGGAAAGCATTCAGCTCAGTGCTGTCCATCAGGATAAAAAAATGAGAAATCTCAACATCGGTTGTTCAATAAAAGCAATCTGAAATTTTCATGTAATCACAGAAAAGTTTTCAGTGAAAGAATTAACAAAAAGATATACTCGTCAAATAAGTAAAAGATAGCAGACAAAATTAACTTTAAGAAAAAAAGCATTATTGGATGGTTTCTAAGAAAACAAAATCAAAAAAATGAAGTAATGGAGTGAGTCAAGCATCCATTGTGAGTTGGGATTCTCTTCATTTCTACACTACTGATTGTATAATTTTATACAATACAAATTGATTTTCTTAACTTTTTAAGTGTAATGGATTCCTAGTAGGTCTACAATTTTTCTTGTCAGAAAGTGATATTTCATTTGAACTCTTTGCACTAATTTAGATGATCAAGGCTCTGTGTTTCTACATCCTTTCTCAATTTTAAGCATATGCATTATTGACATTATTTAAAATCTTAGTTTCCTCCTGCCGTCTAATATGTCAAGACAGCAGGGGTTCAAGAAATAAGACCTTATTCTAATTGTCTAAAAGTCTACATGATTAGGAAGCTAAATGTGCTATCAAATATTTAGGTAACTATTTTTAAAATTTTTATTTTAGATAACTAAATACTATATATTTTGTAACTAAATAGGAATATTTGTTTTAGTATCATGTTAAGCACTTTTTTAAAAAAGCAAGAAAAGAAATTTAGACACTAGATCAGCAGCACTATTTTAGTATAAGATAGCTGTTACATTTCATACTATTCCATGGGCCTAGGAAATCTAGAATATTTTGACATGCCCACACTCAAGGCTCCAGAGTTAATTTTTGATTCTGTCATACAACAAATTAACAACATGGTAATAACACAGTTTTGAGCCCACGCTAGCCTAGACTGTGACTCAGCTCCAAAGAACCAATGCCTCAGCTGATTCTGAGAAATCAAAGTTAAATGAATGCACCATTTTTTAAATCCACTACCCAGGTGGTGATTATTTTTTGTATCTGGGAAACCTCAGAAGATGGGGGCAGCACCAAAATAGTAAAACACATTAAAAAAAAAAAAAGGAATACCTAAAACATTAGCCTTAACTGTCATTACCCTAAAATCACATTTTAGGTGATTTTAGGGTTATTTTTGCTCAAGATGCTACTATACATCGGCTTTCATTCATTCAGGTTTCTTAGGTATGTCCTCTTCATATGTTGTTCTGTGGATGACCAGGAATGACATGAGAGGTAAGGAAGGTGTTCTCACTCTGACACCAACTTGCCTCAACTTTAGAGATACGTTTCAGATTTAAAAATTGGTTAGGTGTGCAAACGATAAAGGCACGAGGTCCAGAGATAATGGCAATTCTATTCCCTTCTTTCATCAAAAACAACTTTAAAACATTCATTTAGATTTTATGATAGAATTGCACTAGTTATAGTTCTATAGTAAAATAAAATACTAACACCAAGTCTGGTAGGGATATTTATTATAGATTTATAATAAAGTAAAAAAAGCTATTGGAGTTCTGCTATATTTACAAATGCTCCATTTATATACATGCAAAAAAAGGTCAATATTAACGGTAAAATCTTAGGGCTTTAAAGAGGCACATTTCCTCCTACCTACCTATCTTCACATATTCAAAACCTCAAGATGAGTTTTCATAAGCAACATTTAGATTTGTGAAGGAAAAAAATGAATATTTCTAGTCCCTATCCTTCTTCCCTTCCAGCTTTAGGAAAGGTGGCAGCATGTAACATTTAAAGCACGAACCAAGGCTGTGTATGAGACTGCCTGTGTGTGATCCCAGTGACACTCCCACAGTGGGCAGGCTGCAACAGGTCAGAAGGTCTATGAGCAAAGTAGTGTAACTGCATGTATTAAGTACCACATAAAACTGATCCTCTTGAGACAAACACCCCTCCACACACGTATGCAGAAGTTATAAGAAATATGTTTCTTGAAAGTAGCATTTTAGCTATCCTGTGTAGTCCCAAGAACCAACGACCAATAAATACTTTTATCCTGCAAGTGCCGATCATGATTAAACAATAAAGGCTTCTACATGGCCAATAACACACACACACACAAAAAGAAAAAGAAGAAGAAAAAAGAAAGGAGGAAAATATTAATATAAGCCAGTGATTGTGAAACAAGAAATTCAAGATACACAAATATCTGGAATGTTAATATACCAAGAAGATAGTAGTTACGAAGGGATATCAGAACCTACCCACCTTATTGACTACCCCTTAAAATTACTTAGCCAATTACTAATCCTGAACTACTTAGACTTCATGGGCACGTGAGAGGTTGGCCTTTTTTCCTGAGAAAGTATCTGAGCCAAAATCTTTTCACAGCAGGAAACAAGAGAAAGACATTTCAAAGTGGGTACCTGTACTGCAGCTTGCCTATAAGACACTTCCTCTATGACTATCTATTTATGTTTTTCATTTGTCAAACAGGCCTAAAAATAATTCTCATCTTTTTGTTATTGCTGAGTGATTTAAAAGTTGCAGCACACCAACGCTAATAAATCTGAAACCATAAATAATCATCTTTTGGAGAAAACCTTTCAGCAATACAAATAGTCTTGTAAGGACTCGTTTTGGCTTCAGTCCTTTGATAGGAGAGGATGATGTACGAGTAGGTCCTTCTACAGCATCTGCTAAAGATTCCCTTGTCTATAAACCTTCAGCAGGGTAAGGCCCAGCACCTACCTCTTCCTTGTCAGTTCACGCCAGGGCGACACCGTGGTTTCAAGGGTAATGTCCCAGCAGCCCTGTGAACTGTGACGCACTGAGATCACCCAAAACTGGTATTTGGACTCCTTCCAAATTTCACATGTAGCACATAGTTGGGATATGAAGCATCCCTTATAGAGAAGGCAGCATCCAAAGGAATAAGCAGGACATGTTTAAATAACACACACTATCAAATTTCACAGCTGACTATTCAGATTCAAACGGTATTAAGCACACTGTCATGTTCAGCTGAAAACGTTTTATATCTAAAAATATACTGTTGAAACAAATGACACAGTGAGAAATAAGACTAAAATTTATTTTTATAAAATAGTCTATAATTTCAGATACAAAATGCTATATATAACCATACTTAGATAACTTCTAAATTCAAATTCTAGGATTTATATTTTTAAAATTTATCTCTGGGTGAGTTTCAAATTCAATATTTTACAGCATTTAAATGTCTATATTGAATCTTTATGTCTCTTTTTAAAGCTGGATGGAATGGGGCATGAATATATTAATTCTAAAATGAGATTCCTGAAGTCAAGAACTGTGTCTTCGGATAACCTTTCGCAACTCCTTAGAGCCAATGACTTCCTTAAAATTACACTTTACCTCTTTTGAGTAGGTTCCAGTTAGAGAAGTTCATGATTTCAGTTTCATTTTAATTTTTTTTTCTGTTTTTTGGATTCCTTTAGGTTATTTTGACATCACAGTTACATTGTATCACCCCAACTCCCCAAACAAGCTGTTCATTGTATGCTGCCTCAAGTATATCACTGACATATAACCTAAAGGAAGAAATTAGACTTCTTGCTTCAATTTCCTTTAAACATCAGGAACAATTTCAATCATAACGACTGCCAGATTTGTATTTTTTATTCTGGATTCCTAATTATATGGGATGATTGAAGATAATTCAAAAGTGTTTCAGAATCACCTACTGCCAAGATTCTGGAAAATGTCTTTTGCAAAATGGAATGTTCATGCTCTGAGGACTCTATTACATCCGCACCGACACGCTCTGCGTGCCTTTATGGAATGGGAGGGCAAAGGACTTGCTCATCATAACTAATGTGGCGACGCCACCACCGTCCTGCCACTCAGTCACTCAACAAATCCGAGGAAACTATTCTGTTTCCACTTTCAGTTATACATATTTGTATACTGTTGCTTTCTAAATATAAACAGTATAAACTCAGGAGAATCAGCCTGACGACTATTTAAATGTTATGGCCATTTCTGTGCAGATCTTATAAAAGTGTTCCAGACCATGAACATCTACATCTGAATAATGAAAGGAAATAAAGTTTCCTAAGAAGTCTCTAAAATGAGCAATGTTTTAATAGATGGTTTAGTTCTCAAATACCTCTTTCTTTTAAACTCATTTGCTGTATGGCGCTAGTAAATAAGATAAATTCTTGGTTTGTTTTATAAGATAGCAAGTGTTAAATATTTACTCCACTACCATGCTTGAGACTTTGATGACTCTTGCCTTTACCCTTATTTGCAAAGAAATAGCTGGATATCTTGATTTCTTTCTACTTAATAATAACCAGCTACGATAACCAGTATTTGTAAGTGTGTGCACAAGCACACAGAATAACAATAAAATAAAAAGGTCTACTGGGGGAGTATGTTAAAAACTTCATTACAGAGAGATGGCCAAGAAGGAGAACCATGACTCCTTTCTCCATTTTTACAAGACAGAGTATTTATGAGACGTAGTATTCTGCAAGGCCATGGCGCCATTTGTTTTTTTCCATTGGTACCATTCTTTTATTCTATCTTTTTTCTTTTTTGCATATGCATCTATAGGGTCTACATCTACAGGCAAATAAGGACTGTGAAGCCAGTAGGTTGCTTTTGGCTACTTCTGTCATGCTGATCAGGTGAGAAAAATCTGGGATTCACATTAGGAGCGCTTCTGAATAGTTTAATTCCTTTACAGCTCCCATTAGCTGTCAGCTACACCATGGATATTGTCCATGTGCACTTTGAGGTAGTCATTCCTTGTAAACTTCTTATGGCAAAACTGGCATTCTGCCAGCGGACGATTGGGATTATGCGTCATCTTGTGTCGGATCAGCATTTTCTTCAGGCTAAAAGCCAAGTCACAAACCTAGAAAAGACCCAAAGATACCAACCACGTTAAATTTAAAAACCTGAAGATATACCAATTTATCATTTATACATTACACATTATGCAAATTCCTACTATCTATCAAGTATGTAGTAACAGGCATAAAAACAAAAACCACTCTTGGAATAAATAGGGTTGCATACCCAAAATAATGGACAAAGAAAATTAATGACAGTTCCCAAGACTTACTTGCATTTAATTTTTGTCTTCTGTGCCCCGATCACCCTCCTCTCCCCCAGCTGCTGGATTTAAACATCTCTAGAGAAACAACTCCCTGGAAACAATAACTTTCTTAGCATAACGGAGTGTATTTGCCATTTTACATTAAACTTCTTAAGCAAAATGCTTTATGGTCTAGATGACATCCCTCCATGTGGCATAAATGGCACAAAACATTTCTCACCAGTGATCCTTTCAATTCAGTCCCACTTATAAAGTAAAAGGATAACACTGCTTTAAACATAAGCAGAAAATTACGACCCACTATTCCATTTCTTACTTTTTTATTATCTATACTTTGTTTAACTAAAGAATATAACAAGTTTACTTGTCATAAGCTGTGCCACAACCACACCTGGCCCAACATACATTAAATAGCCTGAGAATTTAATACAATAAATGAATACAGGAGACGTAAGGCATAAACTATCCATGGTATAAAAGAAATTGAAATGGAATTCAAAGTTTGATGATGTTATTCACACAAATCCCATTGACATGAAATTCTTCAAAAGCACGTCCATTGTACAATAAGGCACGCTCAAACAATGTGAAAACACCGTGAAGAACATAATGAATGTAATGAGAGAGGAAACGACTTGTAAAAATATTAAAGCAAACAGAATTTGCTCTCTCTCTGTAGAGGAAGGAGGATTGACATTCACAGCAACAGGAAACTCAGAAAGGTGCAGGCCCCTAACGTGGTAAGGAGGGAGAGTGGCCGGTCACAAGTAGCAGAGTAGGTCACAGGTAGCAGCGTAGCGTGGCAGAACGGAAACAAGCGGCGAAGTCAGACCACGTTCCCAGGAAGTCTGCTCTGACCTCCCAGTTTAAACATGCAACTTGCCATCCTCTCTGGGTCCCCTTTCCTCTGCTCAAATTTACTTTTTACACAGTATGTGTCACCTTCTGACTCACGACAGTTAATACACCTGCTCCCTTGTTTACTGCCTGTCTCCAGCACAGCTCTGCGAGAGCCTCAGCCATGTGAAGGCAGGGATCTTTGTACACTTGTTAACTCGTGTCTCCCAGGGGCCAGGCAATCTGTGGAGTGAGCACTCCATCAGGATTTGTTGAAGAACCAACTTGAGTTTGAATTCTGACTCTAACGCTTACTAAGGAAGTTTAAACAGACAAAGTATTAATTTTAACTTTAGTTCCCTCACCTGTAAAATCACAATAATGGTAGTTACCTTACAGGATTATTAAGATTAAACAAAATAGTCTATGTAAGTGGATATGAAATTGCAAACACTTAAATGTTAGTGCCTATTTTTTTTTTCTTTCATCTTCTCGAGCAAGAAGTATCATCAGCAGATGGGAAAGAACAGACTAATGTTAACAGAGGGGGCCAAACGCCACCAGAGGTGGAATAGAGAGTAAACATAGTTATTTTAAAGAGTGGCAGTCCCAGGAATATCCAAGTAATTTTGCAAACAAATGGGATAATTTCCCAAAACAAACACAATGCATCCAATTAATCTCAGAAGATCACATTTTCCTTTAGGAATAGTTTGTAAGCATATGCTTTGTAATCATAATTAAAAACAGATGAAATACCTTTAAAACAACTAAAGAACAAAGCTAAGTCCACATAATAGAAATCAGGGGGGAAAAGGAAAGACTCAGGAAACATGAAAGAGCATAAATATGATAATACACTATAAATATATGAATTATGATAATGATATGAAAGAATTAAGTATCCTTATTAAAAGATAAGACTCTGAAATTTTGGTAACAAGTAAAATGCAAACAGATAATGTACATAAGAAATACATGTACAAAAAATAACACATAGACACACAAAGACAATTTTTAAAGGAAGGTTAGAATGTGCATACAAGTGTACAAAATGATGCTGATAAAGTGTGACTGGTACTGAGTAGAACTTCCTCAAAAGCATCTTGGACAGAGAGAAAGAGACAGCAAGTCTTACAGGAGTACCACCTGTGTGAATATCTCCTTGTCCAAGTTTTATATACAGGATGCTTACACAGAGTTATTTATAAAATTGAAATATTACACATGACTTACTTGCCCAAAGTTAGTAGTTATTTTCATTTTGATATAATCAGATATGGAAATATTTTTCAGCTGTTAAAAAAAGATCATGATTTAAAAATATTTATTTATTTTATTTTTATTTTATTTATTTATTTTGAGACAGGGTCTCGCTCTGTTGCCCAGGCTAGAGTGCCGTGGCATCAGCCTAGCTCACAGCAACCTCAAACTCCTGGGCTCAAGTAATCCTCCTGCCTCAGCCTCCTGAGTAGCTGGGACCACAGGCACCTGCCACCACGCCCGGCTCATTTATTCTATTTTTAGTAGAGACAGGAGTCTCACTCTTGCTCAGGCTGGTCTTGAACTCCTGACCTCAAGCGATCCTCCTGCCTCAGCCTCCCAGAGTGCTAGGATTCCAGGCGTGAGCCACCACATCTGGCCATGTTTAAAATATTTAAAGGCAATAGAAAATGTAAAGGGAAGAAAGAAGAACAATAAGATCAATGCAATTTAATCTAAAATACTGAAATAACAAGTTTAACCCTATCTGAATAAACAAATATGAGAGAAATGTCAACAGATTAACATTAATATTAAGTGACATCGGCTGGGAAATTGAGGATCGTGATATTTTTCTTCATTTCTTTCTGTCTTTCCTCATGCTTCAGGAATTAAAAAGTGAACTTTTATAATCAGAAAGAAAATATTATTTTGGCATGGAAAAATACAGTCAATTGTGTGATGGTTCTATGTGCTTACCTCCCATCCAGCAGCAAGACTTCTGCCTTGCTGTGGCCTCGGTTCTCACTGCTCCTCTGCCTGCGATGCTCTTTTCCCCATGGCTGACGTCTTTCAGGCCACTTAGAGTCACTTTCTTCCCTAACTACTCACTCATAGCCTCAGGGCTTCTTTTTTCTTCCCTTTCCTAGTCTTATCATTAACTGTAATCCAATGTTTATTCATGTTTATTTGATTAATGTTATACTCCACAAGAATGTGAGTTCTACGAGGGCAGGCAACAGGACCTCTTGTCCACCCTTCCACCCCAGTGTCCAGCACAGGGCCTCGGCTTCAGAACTAACATACAGTTTTCGCTAAGTGCCAGGAACTACTCTTAGCAATTTCTGAAACTTAACTTTTCCAATCATCACAACCACCCTTTAAAGTAGATATTAGCGCTATTATTATCCCCATTTCACAGAAGAAAATGGAGACACGAAAGGTTAACCAGTTTTCCCGAGTTCAGAAAACTAGGCAGTGGTTTCCAGAGTCTAAACCTAGACAGTCTGGGATTGCCGTCTATACTGCCTCCCAAAGGCTGGCAATTAATAAGGGATCTCACTTCAAATGCAGATATGTGAGCTGACCATACTTTTTTCTATTTGCCTGGCTGACACCACTTGAAAAACTAAAAACCACTTTGCAAATATAAAGAAGGTTCTCAGACAGTTCAGCTCACCAGTGGTGGGAGGGATACAAAGCGCGAGTCCATTTGCAGTCGCCATGGGAAAACTGCAGCCGCGACAAGCAGGAGAAACCGGGGAGGAAGTTGAGTAAGATGCTGAAATCACCGATAATGGCTCAGAATTAAGGAAGTACTAGAAGTTCCACACAGGAGATGAGATGGGAACAATCCAACAGATTGTTGGATGAGAGCCAGAGTAGAGGGTTAAATGTCAGCAGGGAGTACCTCATGTCACAGTTATAAAAGTGACTGCCTGACATTCAGAGCTATGTTTTCACGAACTTAAATGCAGTCATTAAAAAGATTCCAAATGATGATCTGTATAAATCAACCAAATGCAAGAACATTTATAGCTATTTTAAAATAGGGAAGAGCAAGAAAGAGTTCAAATTGTGCAACAGGGATGCTTCCTTTTCTTTTTTTCCACCTGTGATTCTTAACCAACCCTTCATCCTACTCTGACTTAGTATTAATTTGCACGTGAATAAATGGAAAAGTATTTATTCTTACTATAGGCAAAAGCAAGCTGATTTTGTTTTAAAAATAAAATGAAACAAGGTATTTAATAGAAAGTACCTTTAGAGATAGGAATTAGAAATTCCATATACACATCTTCAGTTAACAAATACTTATCACATACGACGTGTCTACCACTTCAGTTAGAAACAGAATGACAAAGACTACCCTGTCTTGCCCTTGGAGAGTCCACAGTCTGAGGAATAATCTTTGCAATGCCACGAACGTGGGCCAAGAGAGGGACAGAGGAGAGTATGACCCATGGCCTGGAGAGAAGAGGGAAGGCTTTCAGGAAGAAGTGCCATGAGACCTGGATCTGGAAGGATGCACAAGGGCTCAGCACGTCCTAAAATGGGCAATAATGTTCCAGGAAGAGGGAAGAGGATACCCAGAGTGACTGAGGGTGTGAAGAACATGGCTCAGTTGGGGAAGTGGATACAGTTCACTAAAGCAGAAGATTAGACATCTTTAGGGAAATACATTGAAAAGAAAAGAGTGCAAGGGTGGAAACAAACCCCGGAGATCCTGGTAATCATAACAAGAAAGTGGAAGTATATTCTCTAAGTGGTGGGAATTCACCAGTGGATTCTAAGTAGCGACTAGAGCTAAAACGTCATTCAGTCAGCAAGATCGAGACTATGAAACTGCAGCAAGGGAGGCTAGTACTATTGCTCCACCCCAAAAGAGAAATTATTTGGACATGAGCTAAAACAACAGTTATTCAACAGTTAATTAATTCATTTATTCATTCATTCAAAAATTCACTGAATTCTCCTTATATGCAAGGCATGGTTCTAGCTTGAGGATGCAATAATGAATCATAAAGACAAAACATTGCTGTCATGGAACTTATAATAGGTGATAAACAATTAGACAAACATGACTGTGCTATGAAGAATAATACTATAGGGTAAGGGTTAAGGAACTAATGGAGAAGGTAAAGGTGGCTTAGGCTGGGGAAACAGCAATTGCAAAGACCCAGAGGTAGGGGAAGGCACAGTGCCCAAAGGAGAATAAGGAGGGCATGTGACCAGAGTGAGGCAGAGGGTGGTGATGAAGGCACAGAGGTTGGGACAGGAGGGTGGGAGCTGCAGACCATATGGCCTTTTAGATCATGGTCAGACTTTTGTTTTCACTCTCAATGAGACACACAGTGATTGGAGGGTTTGAGCAAGGGTATGTGTGTGTGTGTCTGTGTGTGTGTACACACACATATATATGTATACATAACCTACATATGTATATATAATCTGACTCAGGGTCTAGAAAAATCACTCTGGGTAGCAAGTTTAGGGCAGGCTGTTTGGTGCAAAGATAGAAGGAGACAGATCAGTTATGAACCTACTGCAACATTCCAGGAGACTGAGATGGAGTGAAGTGTTTGAGGGCAGGCTCACCCAACCCAGCCATGCCCAGCTTCACTCCCACAACTTCCCCTGATGAGGTGGAGAATAAGGACACACCTAGAAGTCCCAGGGCCTCACCCACCACCTGGGGCACTAGAGTGCTTCTCTAGAGGAACTAGACCTGGTTACAAGACCCAAAAACAACATTGCAGCTTGCTCCTCTGGGAGAGCACCACCTACTGCAGGGAGGTCAATTTGCACATGCTTTTACTGCATCTACTGTCTCATCATACAGGGTGTGGTTGATTCCCACCCAAAAGTAGCACCTTCTGGCTCAGAGATTAAACTGAGTGTGTCATTATCTAAATGAAAATCCAAAGGTAAGAAGCAACAGCTGCTCCAGATGGGAAGCAATTGGCGAAAGAACTCTGGAAGTATGAAGAATCAAACTGAAAGGACACCACCAGCTCTCTAGCAATGGATACCAACCAAAATCAGAACACTGAAATGACAGGTGAGGAATTTCAAACATAGGTTGTAAGAAAACTAAATGAAATATAAGATAAAATGAAAACTCAACAAAAAGAAACCACAAAAGCAATGCAGGAAATGAATGAAAAATTGACTAAAGAAATTGAAATATTAAAAAAAAAATCAAATAGAACTTCTACAAATGAAAAATTTATTCAAGGAATTACAAAACACAGGGGAAAGCCTCAAGAATAGGTTAGATTAAGCAGAAGAAAGAATCGCAGGAATGAGGACAACACCTTTCAATTAAACAAGTCAGTTACAGAAATAGAGCAGAGAAATAAGAGAAAAGAGCAAAACCTACGAGAAATATGAGATTATGTGAAGAAGCTTAACATAAGAATCATAAGCATCCCTGAAGGTGAAGAAGAAAATACACACAGTTAGATAATCTAATCGAGAGAATAATTAGAGAAAATTTCCCAAGCCTTGCTAGAAATCTAAATATCCAGGTACAAAAAGCTCAAAGAACTCCTGAGAGATTCATCACAAAGAGGCAAACACCACATAACATAGTCATCAGATTGGTAAAATAAACACAAAAGAGGCCCTCCTGTAAGCTATACGTATAAGCTATTACCTAAAAGCAGCAGGTAAACAACAGAGAAAAACCACCAGACTAATTGCAGACTTCTCAACTGAGGCCTTACAAGCCAGAAGAGAGTGAGGCCCCATTTTCAGTCTTCTGAAACAGAATAATGCCCAATCTAGAATTTTGTATCCTGTAAAACTAAGTTTCTTATATGAAGGAGAAATAAAGACCTTCTCAGAGAAGCAAGCACTAAGGGACTTCATCAAGACAAGACCTGATCTCCAGGAAGTACTCAGAATACGTTATGCATGGATCAGCACACTAGAAACTCACCAGTGGAAAGTCATCCAAAAGTTAAAGGTCAAAGCCAGATACCACAGTGGCTCAAGAGAGAAAACAAAGCAACAGAGTACAACTCAACAGGATGAACAGAAATGTGCCCCACTTATCAATTCTTTCAATAAATGAGAATGGCTTAGCTGCCCAATAAAGAGACACAGCCTTGCCAAATGGATAAATATACATAAGCCAAGTATCTGCTGTCTTCAGGAAACACATCTAACCCACAAGGATGCATTTAGACTCAAGGTGAAGGGATGGAAAACATTCCACACAAAAAGAAAGCTGGCGTATCAGTTCTGATTTCAGATAACTTAGTCTTCAAATCAACAAAAGTAATGAAAGACAAAGATGGTCATTATATAATGGTAAAGGGAACAAATTAACAAGAAGACATAACAATTCCAAATATTTATACAAACAACTCACGTGCACTCAGATTCATAAAGCAAATCCTACTTGATCTAAACAAATGATAAATAACAGCACCATAACAGTCCGGGACTTCAACACCCCTCTGACTGAAAAGGATAGATCCTCCAAACAGAAAATAAACAAAGAAAAAATGGACTTAAACAGAACTCTAGAACAAATGGGCTTGACAAACATTTACAGAACATTTTACCCCCAAACCACTGATTATACGTTTTTTTCATCAGCTCATGGGACATTCTCTAAGACTGACCATATCCCAGGCCACAAAACATGTCTCAAAAACTTTTAAAAAAACAGACATTATATCATACATTTTCTCTAACCACACTGGAATAAAATTAGAAATCAATTTCAACAGAAACTCTCTTCTCTATACTAAGTCATGGAAACTAAACAGCCTTCTGCTGAATGATTATTGGGTCAAGGAGAAAATTAAGATGGAAATCAAAAGATACTTTGAACTAAATGATATAGGGGACACAAGTTGTCAAAATCTGTGGGACACAGCTAAAGCAGTCCAGAGAGGAAAATTTATATTCATAAATTCCTACATCCAAAAGACAGAAAGATCACAAATCAACACTCTAATGAATCATCTCAAAGAAATGGAAAAGAATGAGCAAACCAATCCCAATTTTTACACACAACTTGAAAACGTGAAGGAAATGGACAAATTCTTAGAAACACATAGCCTCTCTAGCCTGAATCAGGAAGAAACAGAATTCCTAAACAGACCAATATCGAGTACTGAAATCAAAGCAGTAATAAAAAAATTCCTAAAAAAAAAAAATTCCAAACCAGATGGTTTCACATCCAAATTTTACCAGACCTACAAAGAAGAATTAGTATCTATCCTGCAGAAACTATTCCACAACATCAAGAACAAAGGAAGCTTCCCCAACACATTTTATGAAGCCAACATCACCCTGATAACAAAACCAGGAAAGGACTCAATGAAAAAAGAAAGCTACAGACCAATATCCTTTATGAATAGAGATGAAAAAAAATTCTAGCAAACAGAATTCAGGTGCTTATCAAAAAATAATCCATGAGCAAATAGGCTTTATCCTAGAGATGCAGGGATGGTTCAACATATGGAAGCCTATAAATGTAATTCACCACATAAATCGAAGTAAAAACAAAGATCATATGATCCTCTCAATAGATGCAGAAAGAGCATTCAACAAAATTCAGCATCCTTTTATGATAAGAACACTTAACAAAATAGGCCTAGGCAAGACTTACCTCAAAATGATAAAAGCTGTATATGACAAATTGACAGCCAATATCATACTGAATGGGGAAAAACTGAAAGCATTTCCACTTAGAACTGGAACCAGACAACGTTGCCCTCTATCACCACTTCTATTCAACATAGTGCTGGAAGTCCTAGCCAGATCAAGCAGAAAAGAGAAGGAAATCAAGGGCATCCAAGTGGCAGCGGAAGAGGTCAAACTATCACTCTTTGTTGACAATATGATCTGAGATCTAGAAAACCCCAAAGATTCTGCCATGAAACTACTGGAATTGATAAATAAATTCAGCAAAGTCCCAGGTTATATGACCAATGTACACACATCAGTAGCATTCATATATGGCAACAATAGTCAAACTGAGAACCAAATCAAAGACTTAATACCTTTCACAATAACAACAAAGAAAATAAAATACATAGGAATATATTTAACTAAGGAGGTGAATGACCTCTACAGGGAGAACAATGAAACACTGAGGAAGGAAATAGCAGAGGTTGCAAACAGATGGAAAACCATACCATGCTCATGGATTGGCAGAATCAACACTGTGAAAATGTCTATTACTCACTACCCAAAGTGATCCACAGATTCAATATAATCCCTATTAAAATACTAACATCATTTTTCACAGATCTGGAAAAAATAATTCTACTCTTTGTATGGAACCAGAGAAGACCTCGTATAGCAAAAGCAAAACAACGAATTCTTAAGCAAAAGAACAAATTGGGAGGCATCAATTCACCAGATTTTAAGCTATAAACAAGGCTATAGTAACTAAAACAGCATAGTACTGGCACAAGAACAGAAAACTAGATCAATGTAACAGAACTGAGAACCCAGACATAAAACCAATCTCATATAGCCATCTGACATTTGGTAAAGCCGACAAAAACATACACTGGGGAGAAGAATCCTTACTCAATAAGTGTGCTGGGAAAATTGGGTAGCCACATGTAGAGGACTGAAACAGGATCTGCACCTCTCACCTCTGACAAAAATCAACTCACAATGGATAACAGACTTAAACCTAATGTGTGAAAGTATAAGAATTCTAAAAGAAAATGTTGGGGCAAGGCACAGTAATCCTGGCTCTCTAGGAGGCCAAGGCAAGAGCATTGCTTGAGCTCAGGAGTTTGAGACCAGCCTGAGCAAGAACAAGACCCTGTCTCTACTAAAAATAGAAAAATTAGCTGGGCGTGGTGGCACAAACCTATAGTTCCAGCTATTTGGGAGGCTGAGGCAGGATGATCACTTGAGCCCAGGAGTTTGAAGCTGCAGTGAGCTATGTTGACACTACTGCACTCTACCCGGGGCAACAGAGTAAAGCTCTGCCTCAAAAAGAAAAAAAGAAAATGTTGGAAAACTCTTACAGACATCAGCCTAGGGAAAAAATTTATGAAGAAGACCTCAAAGGCAATCATGGCAACAACAAAAATAAATAAATGAGACCAGATCAAATGAAAAAGCTTCAGTACAGCCAAAGAAACTATCATCAGAGCAAATAGAGAACCTACATCATGGGAGAAAATATTTGCATGCTATATATCCGACAAAGGGCTAATGACTAGAATATATAAATAACTCAGGAAAATCAGCAAGAAAAAAATCAAACAACCCCATTAAAAAGTGGGCAAAGGACATGAACAGAAACTTTTAAAAGAAGATAATGGCCAAGAGACATACGAAAAAATGTTCAACAACTCTAATCATTGGAGAAATGCAAATCAAAGCCACAAAGAGATATCACTTAACTCCAGTGAGAATTGCCTTTATCATAAAATCACAAAACAATAAATGTTGGTGTAGATGCAGAGAGATAGTAACACTCACATACTGCTGGTGGGACTGCAAACTAGTACAATCTGCATGGAAAATAATATGGAGATACCTCAAAGAGCTAAAAGTAGAGCTACCATTTGATCCACCAATCCCATTATTGGGCATCTACCCAAAGGAATAAAAGACATTCTACTATAAAGACATCTGTACTGGAATGTTTATAGTGGCACAATTCACAATTACAAAGATGTGGGAACAACCCAAGTGCCTATCAATATATGAGTGGGTTAACAAAATGTGGTATATGTATACCATGGAGTTCTATTCAGCCACAAAAAAATAATGGTGAACTAACATCTCTTGCATTATCCTGGATAGAGCTAGAGTCTATTTTACTAAGTGAAGCATCACAAGAATGGAAAAACCAGCATCACATGTACTCACCATCAAATTGGTACTAATTGATCAACACTTATGGACACACATGGAAGTAACATTCATCGGTGTCTGGCAGGTGGGAAGGGGGAAAAGAGGTTGGGTGTACTCATCCCTAATGGGGGCAGTGTCTACTGTCTGGGGGTTGGGCACACTTGTAGCTCAGACTCGGGTGGTGCAAAGGTAATATATGTTACCTAAACATTTGTACCTCCATAATACGCTGAAATAAAAAATAAAAGAATAAATAAATAGTAATAAATAAGAATAATTATTAAAACATAATAAAAAGAAGAAAATCAAAGTAACATCAGATGAATAAAACAAAGAAAAAAACTATAAGATCATCTCAATTGATGAAGAAAAGGCATTTGACAAAATCTAATACCACCTTGATTTAAAAAAATCAGAAAATTAAGGAGAAGTGAGCTTCCTCAACATAAAAACTGCACAGTCAACACCATATTCAGTGGTGAAAGACTAAAAAAGAATACAGAAGAATGCACTCCTATCTTGTACCATATATAAAAATTAACTTAAATGGATCTAAGACCTAAATATAAGAGCTAAAACTATAAAAGTCTTAGGAAAAAAAAACAAAAACAAAAGGACAAATCTTCATGACCTTGAATTTAGCAATGGATTCTTAGATATAACATAAAAAGCATGATCAAATAAAGAAAAAGGACAGGTAAAATAGACTTCATTGACATTAAAACTTCTGTGCATTAAAGGATATTATCAAGAAAGTGAAAAGAAAACATACAGAATGGGTGAAAATATTTGTATATTATATACCTGATAAGGATCTACTATTCGACATATATAAAAAACTCCTACAACTCAACAAAAAGACAGACAACACAATTTTAAAATGTGTAAAATACTTGAATAGACATTTCTCCAGAGAAAACATACAAATGGCCAACAAGCACATGGAAAGATACTCAACATCATTGTTCTTAGAGGAATTTAAATCAAAACTACAAGAGATACTTCACATCCACTACAATGGCTGTAATTTAAAAAAGGAAATAATAAGTGTTGGCAAGCATGTAAAGAACCTGGAATCTTCGTGCATCGCTGGTGGAAATATAACACGGTGCAGCTCCTGTGGAAAACAATATGGCAGTTCCCCAAAAACTTAAACATAGAATCACCACTCAGCTCAGCAATTCCACTCCTGGGTATAAACCCCAAAGAACTGATAACGGGTACTCAAATAGACACTTGTGTACCAATGTTCACTATGGCACTACTCACAACAGCCAAGGCAGAAACTACCCACGTGTCTATCACTAGATGAAGGGATAAACAAATTGTGATGTATAAATGCCATGGAATGCCCTGCTGACACATGCCACAATGTGCATGACCCTGAAAACATTACACTAAACGGCAGGTGCTGGTCACAAAAGGTCACATATTACATGATTCGTCTATCTAAGACAGCCAGAACAGGTAAATCTATAGAAGTGAAAGCAGACAGGGAGTTGCCAGGATCTGGAGGAGAGACTGACTGTTTAACGGGGTGAGGAAAATGTTTTGGAACCAGAGATGGCAGTTGTACAACACTGTTGATGTACTAAATGCCACTGAACTGTTCACTTTAAAATAATGGTTAATTTTTATATTATGTGAATTTCACCTCTATTAAAAAAAAATAAACACATCCCCTTGGCAGGCTGACAGGGTGGATAAAATAAGAAATGGTGAGGGTCTGAGCTATGTGTTACTAATAAATAGGAATGGGCACTGGAAGGAAGTCATGGATTTGAGAGCTTTTCAGGAGGGAGAAGGACTGGAGCGGGGAGAAGAATGACTTCTATCTGCAATGAGTAGCCTCAGAGGACAAGATTTTGTAGCAAAAACAATTCTCTACTGAGCAGCCTGCATTTCAGGCACGTTTAGGAGGCTCTTAGAAATATGGATCTCTACTCAACAGACCAGTATGGGTTGCAAATGAAGACTACAGAGGTCTGAATGTATCATAGAAGCAAATGGGACAGAAGCAGACAGAAAAATGTCACACTTATAACATTATAGTCTTAAGAAAATAACATCATGATTCAATTTACCTACGGAAATATTCAACAAAAACATTCAGCATAAATAAAAGATGGGTTGAGCGAGACGGTAGGAAGATGTCCATAGAGCGTTAACATTTAATTTCTCCTAAATATCAGTTACTTGTGTAGTTATACAATTAAATTATCCAAATAGGTTTTGCCTTAATGAAAATGCTCTCAGTAAAAGCAGTAATGAGTTAAACCAACTGAAATTATTGAGCTAGGGTGCTAGCTCCAGTTCAGTATAGAGCTTTGTATGTGTACATTTCTTTCTCTACAAGTGGTTCTTTCCTTAAAGAAGTTCACTGCTGATAAAGGTATTTTTATGAGTAGGCTCACTGGGAGTACATTGTTTCCTTAACCTCACCACTGAAGTTTCATGGAAGGACAAAGAAAGCATCTTGTGTCCGAGTTTTCCTTTCATACGGACCGCTCACACCATGATTTATCCATTGGGACGTGCCGAAGGTGATGGAACTAAGTTCTTGAGTTTCCTTCAATATTTAAGGAGAATTCTATACTGTGCCATTTCATACACTACAACTTCAATGTTTCTTCTTACATTGATTCCCTAACATCTGTGTCAACTCTGCCCATTGCCAATCTCACACAAAAGAACAGTGCTGGTTGAGAAACCATTGTTTTTCCTAAATTGATCAATGCTAAGGTTAACTTTACTGACAACAGTATTTTTCCTTTCATAAATAAACAGCTATGTCCATTTCAATTCAAATGTCACAAGCAGAAAATCTAAATACTTAGCAGTAGCATTATTTAACATAAAGGAGTTTACATGGTATTTTGGAAATTCATGGTTTGGCTTGAACAAAGTAAATATCCACGATCAGTCAAATTTCTGGTTTAACTGGCATTAACCTGTCAAAGATTCGGGCAGACATATGAAAGCTGCTTCATAGCATGATGCTTTCTGCGACGACTGTTGTGGAAGATTAAAAACAAAAGGAAACAGAAGCATTATGCATTTATACCTTGGAAGAACAACTCAATGGCATTAAAACAAGGTGCAAGTGTGTCTTAAAGAAAATCAGAGTTTATTTGCTGCCATGAAACCAAGATAAGTAAGATGACTACAATGTGGTTACGTGGATTATGCAATCAAAAGCTATAAACAACACAAGACATTAACAAGCACAGATCAGCACTACAAACACACACACACACACACACACACACACACACACACACACTCACCCCTCCTGTGATTGGAGGACACTATGGAAAGAAAAGAAAATACAAACTCACATCACACTGGAAAGGCTTTTCTCCAGTGTGCGTCCTCTTGTGCTCATCCAGCCCTCGCTTCTGGCTGAAGGCCTTGCTGCACTCAGAGCACTTGTACGGCTTCTCCTGCAACGAAAACACCCGACATTCAGTGAATGGCTGAATGCAGAGCCCTCCTTACTAAGGTGTGTGTTCAGGGAGGGATGTGAACTTATCCAGGTCTGTAGGACGCTGCCGTAAATTCACAGGGATGCTAAGAGCTGTTTTACATTTTCAGGGCAAAGAACAACGATCAACATCTGTTGGACGCTGGAGACTACTAGCTCCAGGCCATCGCAGTTTCAACATCAGATGGTGCTACATTTCTGTCCAGGGCGTCCTATCTTTGCATAGCTGGATTTTGGGTGGATACTGAGATCTATCTACTTAAATTGAACTCGTGGGTAATTTTTTTTGGCCCAGAGGTGCCATAAAAATTTACCGAGACACTGAGGGTCACCAAATATCCCTTTACTGAGATACCAGGAGAGTCTGGGGAGCTCTGATCTGGATGGTGCATTGTTCACTGTCTCAGACAGATTCCCAGGAATGAAAACTTCAAAACTGATTTTTCTACAGATTTTGGGGTAAGTTTAAAAACTAGAGCTCAACTGTGATTTATGCATTTTCATGTCTATTACCCAGGATTTTTCCCTAGTGAATATCCTTTTATAAAATCTAAATTGCCTTTTTAAAAATGAGACATTTTTATCATAAAAACAATAAAAACCCTCTTAAGGCAAAGAAGTATCTCAAAAGGAAGAGGAAAATGTCCAAATTCCTTAGCCATCTTCTCTCTCTCTCTCTCTCTCTCTCTCTCTCTCTCTCTCTCTCTCTCTGTCTCTCTCTCTCTCTCTCTCTCTCTCTTTTCTCTCATGGCCAGGACCATAGTTCATCCTTAGCCATCTTTGATGCTGGAAACTTAACTATATCACCATCTTCTTAGTCTGGATTGAATTGTGAAATAAATTAGTGAACATTGTTCCATTTAAACAGCTGGCAAGTTACTACTTAGTATAGCAATAAAAAGTTTTGTTTAGATTTAAGTAAACACGCAATGAGATTTTTTTTTCAAATATACCTTTAAAAATATGGCTATAACACTTTTTTGGATTTAGGCAGTGTATGTATATGTTTCCTGTTAAAAGATGTATTTCTATCTTCTTCCTTAGTATTAAAAACTTTTAACTTTTTGAAGACCAACAAAACAGTATGTAAATAAGCAGACAGACATAGGTATGCCCCCCAGCTAGCTCAGGAAATCAAACAATCTCAATATACACACACCTACTGATGTGCCCGCACTCCGACCTGTAGCAGTCTCCCAGGAATGACCACTCCCCCAGATCTGCTACTTAGCATTTCCTTGCCTTTCTCTCTATATTTTTACTACCTATATATGGATGGGACCCTAAGCAAAACACAGCATTATCTTGCCTTTAATAGAATGTAAGTATTATAGTATCATACTGCGTGTATTTTTGTGTTCTTGTGAGATGTATTTTATTATTGCTCAACATTACCTTTATGAGCTTCTAGTCCTCTCATTAGTTCTGTGAACACATGTAGCTCCTATTCACCATTTTTTTTTTCTTTTTTGAGACAGAGTCTCACTCTGTTGCCGGGGCTAGAGTGCCGTGACATCAGCCTAGCTCACAGCAGCCTCAAACTCCGGGCCTCAGGCGATCCTCCTGCCTCAGCCTCCCGAGTAGCTGGGACTACAGGCATGAGCCACCATGCCCGGCTAATATTTTCTATATATTTTTAGCTGGCCAATTAATTTGTTTCTGTTTTTAGTAGAGATGGGGTCTCGTTCTTGCTCAGGCTGGTTTCAAACTCCTGACCTTGAGCGATCCTCCCGCCTCGGCCTCCCAGAGTGCTAGGATTACAGGCGTGAGCCACCGTGCCTGGCCTATTCACCAGTTTTTAACACTGTCCAATATCACATCTGATGGACTTACACCACAATTTACTTACATTCTTCAGTGACAGATAGCTAAGTTTGCTCCAGTTGCTCACTCTTACAAATAACGATGCTCTGAATAATCTTGTGCATGTACACTTGAACACAGGTGAGGGAAATTCAGTCAGGAATGTATATCTAGAAGCAGGATTGAATCTTCAGCTTTTCTCTGAATGGCCAAATAGCTCTCAAAGTTAAACCTTTTTACACTCCAATATGCAATGCATTCTTGGAATTCTATCACTTTATCTTACAAAATTTGAGATTCTCATTCATTATGGGAGTATATATAAATTCAAAACTATTATGTTCTTGGAAAATAGGACCTTTTATAATTCTCACTAGTTACATGAGGGTATATAAATTTAAGGCTATTATGTTTTAGAAAATAGGATCTCTTATAATTTTGAAGTGACTTCTTATGTGTAGTAACGGTTTTTTACCTTGAAATTAATGTGGTTGTAATATAACTAATAGAAGCTTTTTAAAATTAGCATTTGCCTGGTATATCCATCTTTTTGCTTTCAGGCAGTCTATATTCTTATGTATGAGAAATGACTCTTGTAAACAGCATACAACTGTATTTTTTAATACAAACTTTTCTATGATCCAAAGATTACATTTTTTTTAGATGGCAATTTTTGCCTCCTTACATTTGTGACTACTGATACACTTGAATATATTTCTAACATTTATTTTGTTCACTGCTTTTATACTATTTGGTTTTTAAGCTTTTTCCCATATATTTTCTTCCATGTTTTAGATTGATCATTTCCCACCGTACTATTTTAGAAGTTATAAACTGTATTTCTCTCCTTTTAGTGGCTATCCTTAACATTTTTTATCATGCATGTTTAAAACTAAAGTTTGTCTAGGTTTTCCTGCCTCCTGAATATTATGTGTATTGTAGAATATTCCTGTCTTGTATGTTAGTGTGTAGCAGTATTGTATTTACATCTTGATCTTTAATGCTGGTTTTGGTTGGGGCTGCTATAACAAAATATCATAGACTGGGTGGCTTACATACAACAGAAATTTATTTCTCATAGTTCTGGAGGCTGGGATCTGAGATCAGGGTGCCAGCATGGCTGGGTTCTGGTGAGGGCCCTTTCCTGGTTTGCCGACTGCCTGTCCTCACATGGCAGAAGGAAAGAACTCTGGTCCCTTCAGGCCCTTATGGGGGCACTAATCCCCCGCATGAGGGCTCCACCCCCATGACCTTATCACCTTCCAAAGGTCCCACCCTCCTAATACCATCACAGTGGTCAGGATTTCAACATAAAAATTTGGAGAGAACACAAACATTCACTCCACTGCAATGCCCAATATGGAATCATAATTATTTTATATAATCAGTGCGGCTTAGCTTTATATACATTTGCTTTTTTATATATTTGATCTTCCAAGGATCTGTTGGTATTAAATTGTCTTTATTTGACCAGGACTGACTTTGTTTCTCATTTGTTGAACAAAAGTCTACAAAATCCATTAGATGTATAATAGATTCACTCTATTCTTTATGTCTCTTGACCTCTCTTTACCATTTCCATCTTTTTGTGTTGCACACTATATAATTTCTTTAAAATCAGTTGATCGATTCTCTTTTCAGCTATGCATAACTCACTATTTAACAGCTTTCAAGGTTTTAATGTCTGTTAATCTTTAATTTTTAGAAGTTTTATTTGCTTCTTTTTCAATTCCATTTAATTTTTTCATGCAATCTTATTTTCACTCACATTTATGCCTATTTAAAAATATTCTATGCATTTATATAATTTCCTGTATCTGATAAATCATTATCTTAATGTTTTGCAAAGTCTAGTTCTGCTCTTTGTGGTTTCTCCTGGCTCCTGTTTCCTTGTGTGTTTCTGGGATTTGAAATCATGAGCTCACGTTTGGTGGTCTTTATCTGTTAACATCCTGTGACCCCTACGTGGAGGGTAAGTCCCTCCAGACAGCATTTGTGTTTGCTTCTGCCAGGCTCTTTGGGATGCTATCAATCAAAGACCATTTTAAGTTTATTTCTTGCCTTGGGGTTTTTTGGTGAGGCAGGTATTTTAAGTCTGAACTCAAACACAGTTGAGGGAAGGATTGTGGTTACAGACTCGAAGGAGAATGCTTTCCCTCGCCAGCAATTACTCCAAAATGGTTAAGTGTCCCAAGCTCCACCCCCTTTGCCAAAGGTAGATTATTTCTAGTCCCCAATTTCATTTTTGAGCATAGCCTTTCGAGGGCCCCAGCCCGATGGTGGGAGAGGATCCCATCTTGCCCTGTAACCTGAACACACGGCAAGTCTTCTTTTGCCTGACACCATTAAAAACCAGTCTTGAGGTTACCAATACCAACAAACACCCTGCAGAGGCTGCATTTTCAACTTGAGCTCATCACTCTGGTTTTCAGCTCCAGTTTTGTTTGTTGAATCCTGGGGTTTACTGCTACTTTTTCACAAGTTCAGATGTTACTACTGGCTTTATTTTACCCAGCATTAATAGGTGTTCTGTATAGGGCCCCTTTTCGAGTATACAGAGTGTCTACCATGGTGCCAGGAGTGAAACTTTATGTATATTTTAAAGATATAAAAATACATTTTAAATGAATGTTCAAAGGCATCAGGAAAAAAATTATTGAATTTTCTTTGCAGGCCAACAAACATGATGTGCTTTTCCCTCTGGTCAGAATAAACACAACCCCTTTTCAAATATTGTTATTACCTTTGGTACTATTCTTCAAATATTCCATAGGTTTTCAAAAACTTGATAAAGAAAACGTTATTTTAAGTATTTAGATCAGAAATTGCTTATAGTTGCTAGGATTGCTTATTAAGGCTTTTATTTTATCTCAATGTTTTACTTATATTCTGAAAAACATACAGATATGCTATTATGGAGTACACAAGAAGAAAGAAGAAAATTTTTTCTTCCCACACTCTGTTTGTAAAACCAAAACTTGTGAAGAAATGAGAGTCGTGCCACCTATAGCCCAGTGACAGGTGAGTGCTTGAAAAAGAATAAGCTAGGATAGGGCCAACGACTCACACGCCCTTTGAAGAGAGTGAGAAGAAGTTTTAGGGAAGACAGGAAATGAAAATCAAGGCCTGAGCACCACCGATTAAGAACATCCCTCTCACTCCTTCCCAAACTTCCGCTTAGGTGACACTATCTAGGTAAGTAACCTAAACACTGTCCCTATGGATTCTTAAGAGAGTGGTTCCTACTTGGTATATTGAGAATCTGGTAAGGAATGGGGGCTTTGGGGTTTAAAAGAGGTTTTAAAATCCAAATATGTATTAAGTATCATTGGCTTAGCTGAATAAATAATGTCTTATACACATACACACACACACACATTCACCCACTCACATAGTGATAGTTTTTAAATGTTTATAAGTACTACTGATGATTAATTCAATATTTACAAATGTCACTGAAGTCATGTTACCTTAACTTATTCATTTTCTCCTTTGAAAGCCAGGGGATGAAATTTAGAATGTTAAAAACTTTGCTCCAATTTAAAAAGTTTGAGAATCACAGTTTAAAGAAGGATTCATTTGATTAAGTAATTTTCATTCTGCCAAAACTCCCTTTTCTCTACCTGGAACCATCTGAAGCTCAGGGCGTCCCGGGGGTTTGTCCTAAGAGAAGCTCACAAAAGCCCCACGATCACACTTCTGTGTCTGTCTAGCAAGAAAGGTTCTCTGCACCCTTAGGCCAGGACCAAGTAATGTAAGAAGCGGCCGTGTTTACTCTTCAAATACCTGACTCTCTTCATCCCAGATCTTAAGCAGAGTCTACACTAATGCCTAAAGATATGACAGGAAGAGATAAAATTCCTGACAAATATTGGTTGGACTGTATGGTGCTCCTTGGAGGATCCTCTAAAGCTCACCCTTGAAAGGAATTCCAATACACAGTGAATGTCGTCAAAGCGAGTGTCAGAGAATCCCTGCTCCAATAAACAGCACTTACACCAGAGGCAGAGCCAAGAGGTCCTAGGTCACATACTGTAAGAGTTAAGAGGACCAAATAAACCAAGATAGGAGAAAATAAATGCATTTCCAGCCACCTCTTCGCTTTCCTCACGAATTTATTCTTGTTACCCATGATAAGCCGTGCCAAGGAAACAGCAAACCTTACCTGGTAATCAGAGTTGGACAGAAAGTAAGGGCATAGAGTGGCTGAGTGTACAGGGTATAAGACTAGGGAGACACCTACTTCTGTTCCTGCCCCTTTCTCTGAAATTGTGGAAAAAGTCTTCACTGTCTCTAGAGCATTCCTGAATATACTTAGGCCTAACTCTCCAGTCCAGAAGGATCCGTGCGTATGTGCAAGGGTGCAGGAGAACTTCGACGTCTAATCTTCAATGCCCACCCTTGTCGTAAAGCCCACTGAGGATCGTGGTGGTCAGGGTAATTCCACAGTGGTTGACACAGCAAGGAACCATGGGATACAGAAAGCTGAGGATGTCATCCCAGGCTTTGAGTTCTCACTGTCAAGGCAGCCAGCAGAGCTGAGGCTGAGCCGCCTGCTTCCCGCTCAAGCACACACGGGGAACAGTCCACAGGTATGTGTGGCCAGAGGGTGTAAGCATGTCTGCACACTGCTGGACTTCCCAGGACTCCACCACTCCTTCCCCCACATGCGAACTCATACGAATCATTTTAACATTAATCGTATCCTAATTCCATTACTTCCCTATCTTTCGCTCCATTACAAAAATTTTTAAAATGAGCACAAAATCTGATTCAATAAAGTATTATGGCAATTGTTTATAACACTTTCAGAGTGGAAGATGTGGTATAAATTACACATTTTCAACTCATTAGCTGGATTTAACTAGAGACAAAATGATTAGGTTCTTGATTAATTCTGTTCCTGAATAATTACACAATTTAACTGACAAATGGCTTGTCCTTTGTCAGCATAACTTGGGCACCATTACTAAGTGGAGCCAGTCTATTTGTCAGTTACATTGTATAATCTATCAGAGGCAGAATTAATCAGGAGTCTAATCAGTCGAGCTTTAATCAAACGATGTTTGTCAGAATTCATTCAGAAGGTAGGCTTTACAGAGCTCTAGGCCCTGTACCCTGTGATATAGCTAATAAAAAGTCATATTTTTGGTGTTGCTAATGCAAAAGAAAAATAACTTCAAATGTTATATTTTTTGTCAACAGGAACTGAATTAATAAATCCCAACATCATTTGAGAGGGTTCTGGTGAAAAAAAGTTATACTTTTGATAAATCTTGGAAGGATCTGAATGTGAAGTCCTTTGAAAGAGAAATTTATGAGAGGCTTTCTCATAGTTTAGCTAAGGATTGCTTACCAAAAGGTAGAAATCATGCCCCAACTACACAGCCTACCAAAGACAGGGATGGCTCCTCCTTGGCTTGTTGGAGGAATCCATCCAAGGATGAATCATGGACAGATTATCTGTATACAGTAGGTACATCATTTAAAGATTCCCTGTGGTTGCTTCTTATGGTTTACATTAGACCACAATCAAAGAGAAACAGAAAATAAAATAAATGAGCTTGTTCTCTTGTAGTCAGAGGCCAAGGCAAAGGTGTCAGAAAGCCATAAATGCTTAATATATGATCTTTCATAATAGTGGTAGCCTGACTCCAGTAAAATTAAGAAAGAAAAATTAGTAAGCAATTAAAGAAAAACAGGCAGATGTGGTGAGCCATGTCAGAGCCTGTGGTGTTTTGAATATATATAAATGCAGGTTTGCTTACAACAAGGTTCAACTTGAGAGTGAAACACTAGCTCTTCTGTTGTTATACTTTAAGTGAATACACTCGACGGAGTGCATTTGTCTTGCTCAAAGCTGTAACAAAGCCACAGTGTCCGCACTTAATGAAATAACTTACACATGAGCAACCTGAATATCAAATACAGTTTAGAGAAGAAACTTACCAAACAGGAATCAGATATGGAAGTGAGTCTGTCTGTCTCTTGCTCTCTCTCACATACACACACACACAAAGACGCATTAGGATATAACAGTTATCTTTTGTTCCAAATTAATTTCATTTGATTACTTTTTCTAGATTAAGTTATTTTATAGCTATTAATGTTCACCCTATTATAGTTCAGAAAAATGATATCTTTTGCCAGATGATCGTTTCCTTTTTTCTTTCCTTAGAGACAGGGTCTCACTCTGTTGCCCAGGATGGAGTGCAGTGGCACCATCATAGCTCACTGCAGCCTCCAACTCCTGGGCTCAAGCGATCCTCCTGCCTCAGCCTCCCAAGTAGCTAGGATCACAGGTATGTGCTACCACACCTGGCTAATTTTTTATTTTTATTTTCTGTAGAGACAGGGTCTCCCTATGTTGCCCAGGCTGGTCTCAAATTCCTAGCCTCAAGTGATCTTTCCATGTTGGCCTCTCAAAGTGCTGGGATTACAGGCATGAGTCACTGTGCCCAGCCTCATTTCCTATTTCTAAATTTAAAAAAAAAAAAACTTTAAAAAGCAAGAAACATTCACTGGCATTTTTCTTGCAAAAAAAAAGCAAGAAACATAAATTTGGTATGAATTTCCTAAATATGAAATTTCCAAGTAAATCGAAATTTTATGAATTTCTAGTTTCCCATTCTTTTTTTTTTTTTTTTTTTTTTTGCTGCTATAGCAGTAGTTGATCTTCTCTCACTGGACACACTACAAATTGTGACATAGATGAAATTGGCAACTTATAAACAAAAGGTCTCCATTATATTTTTAAAGGATTTGGGAAAAATTCATTTAAAACTCTCAAACCTGCTCATCTGCAAAATGGTTTTTTAATTTCCAATGTGGAATATGGAGCCTCACGTGTAAGGATGATCACACATGGTCAGTCTTAGTCTCTTTGCAGCCTGCACCCTGGCAAGACCCATCTGACAAACCTTCCCCAGACAAGGCACAGAGCAGCTTAACCCTCCACCGTCGTCTAGAGCAGGGTTTCTCACCCGTGTAGTGCCAGATGATTCTTTGTTCTGGGAACTGTCCTGTGCACCCACTAGATGTCAGATTTAAGCAGATGACCACACTCTTCCCCACAACAACTCCACCCTAGTTGTGACAACCCAAAATATCTCTAGGCATTGCTAAATATCCCCCCCAGGGGGCGAAATCACAGATGCACTAGATAGACAAGGATTCTCAAACTAGCCGTAGTGAAAGACTGTATTTTTCCCAGTCTGTTACTTAGTGATACTTTAAAAAATATAATACAAATGAATTGCTAGAAAAATTACCATGCACCTGAATGCCGCAGCAATGTCAAAATACTGTAAGAGTCGTAAACACTACCTCATAACGACTTTACTTATCACAAACCAGAAACAAAGAGTTTACGGGCTGCCACTGGTCTAGAATACAAATGTCTTTGATCACAATATGCCCATAATTCAATTTTATCTTCATTTAGGTGAAGAAATTCTATAATACACCTTATAAAAGGATATTTACCATCAAAATTACACGTACACCTTGAATTAAATATCATTTCAATTTTGATATATATAAATTCAAGTTTTATGTCTGGGGAGGAGCAGTGGGGAGGTTATAAATGAGGAAAGAATGAATGCTTATTGGAGTTGCCTAGGGATAGATACATGAGGATTCGTTATTCTATTCTCTCTACTGCCATAGGTTTGCAATTTTCCTTGCAAATACTTAAAACAATTTAAACTGCTTTTATGTTATTCTAAAACTTACAGCATTACCATTCTCCCTCCACTTCAGAGGTAGGTCCTATCTGTCTCCATCTAGGGGAACGATTCTTGATACCAGGAAGAGGGATCACGTAAACAGAAGGCTGGCTGAAGAGTCAGAAGTGCCCCCTTGCTTGTCTGCTCAGAGACAGCCCAGCACTTCAGCGACTGCCTCGCTGTCAGCCACCATGGAAATGTGGCCTGGTGCGCAACAGATTCCCAAAACCCAGCCCTTCTCACCCCCAGCCCCAAATTGCCAGGCTGTTCACATGTGTTGGAGCTGAGGGGTTTCTTGTACCGCAGGGCATCAGGGTAACTGGGTCAACATCTGCACCTTGCGTGGTGCTTCGCACACTAGATCCTCCAAGAATAAAACAGAGCTCCAGACAGCCCCACGGTGACTCTGACCACTGACCAGAGGTCAGCCTTGACCTGTGCCCCTCAGTGCAGCAGAGACTGTGAAACCCATTCTGATATTTCCAGGAGAGTCTTCTATTTTCCCAGATGCCAGGTAAAATCAGCAATCTGCCCTCAGGAAGATTGGCTTGGTGACCAAAACATCAAATTGGCGACAGAATTGCAGGTGAAATTTAGAGGAGGGTTTGCAAGTGGGTCCCCAGGGATTTCTGTTGCACATAGCTACGGGGACAGATCTACAGCTCACGGTGCAACGTGCCATCAATCTAACAGTCCCTCTTAATGGCTCTGTTTCTGAAAGTGCACGTGCCACCAGCTGCATACAATCAAAATACGCTGCGTTTCCCTCTAACAAGCAGCCTTGCCTAGAAAACGTCTTTTACAGATGTTTACAGCTTTTGTGGCTTTTTATGCACCATCTTATTTTTATAGCTGGTGTGATCTTTCAACATATGACAAAACAGACCCATGGCCTAGTAAACAATGCACCTAAACATTACAATGCTTAGGAAGCCCATGAAAAGGTAGGAGAATATTTAGAGCAGGATTCGACATAACACATCCATAATTGGTTTTGCATTGTAGCTAATGGAAAACACACTTTCTATAAACTAGGAAAATGAATTGCACGATCCATATATAGAAAACTAAAAATAAGCACAGTAAATAGGATATAATTTTTCTATTAAAGTGTTGCATAAAATCTTTAAATAACAATGAGGCACCTGGTCCCTTTTTAAACAATCCTCCCTTGAGGCCCACAGAATGATGCGTGTAAAGGAAGTGACTGGGTGGCCAGAAAGCCCCAACCCTTGCACAGGGGTGACAGGAGAGCTCATCTGGCATAAACCAAGCAAAGGGTCATTCAAGCTAGCTCAAAAGCCTTCTTTTCCCGGGTCTGCGGGGGTGGCCCTAATTAGTGAGACAAAACCGACCAAACTACTTTTCTCTCATACACTCCTAATTTCTAGTCCAGTAGATTTCAGCCCTGCCTGCACATTCAAAATTTCAATCTTTTTAAAAAGATCCCTGGGGCTCACCCCTAGAAAGCCTGGTTTAATTAGTTTGGGTAGGGCCAGGCACTAGCATTTTAAAAGCCCCCAAGGTGCTTCTACTGTGCAATCAGAAGTTGAGAACTTCTTATCCGGTCCACTATACTCCAAGGTAATCCTTGCAATGATAACAATTACAACAACAGCAGCAACAATAACAACTTCTCCTCTTCATCCTTCTACTCTTACTTACACTCTACCACCACCACTCTTTTGACATGTGGACGAGCTGCCTGCTTTGCACTGGCTGGCAAAGTGCTAGGAACTTTTAGAAGCTTCTCCCCACCCCACCCCCATTTAATTGTTAAGCAATGCTGCAAATTTGCTATGGTTATTCTCACTTTACAGATGAAGAAACATTAGCTTAAAAATATAACCAAGGGTGGAGAAGGCAGAAATTAAAATAAGGCACTCCTAATCCCAGGACGGCGTCTAGAGCAACTCTGTTAGCTTCCTACCTAAGCCCCTCCCCTTTTCTCTGGCCGTGCTGGCAGAATCCTGGTTCTGTTTGGGTGCTTACCTTCTGCCTGGTTAAGCACCCTGGAGGAGGACACTCCTCAGCTCAGCCAAAAGAGTGACCTTTGATCAGGCTATGTCAGTGTCAGTCTTAGCTCCCAAACTTGCTATGCATTGGAATCATCTGCAGAGCTTCAAAAGGGCTGATGCGTGTGACCCACCCCAAGAGACTGTGATTTCATGGTCTGTGTTGTGGCCTGGGCTTTGGCATTTTTAAGCCCCCAACCCCTGTTTATTCTAATTTGCAGACACATTTGGGAACCCGTGGGCTAACAATGTCAATTCCATCTCCCTTGCAGCGATGGTTTAGATTAGAGCATGTGACACGACTGTGGTTCCAGAGGAGGGACGGTAAGTCTCTCCGGGAGATTCTGGGAAAGGCCCCTTCCCTCTGTTGATGTAGACTGTAAGGAGAGGCTGTCTGAGCTGCCACAGCCATGTACTGAGCACATGGGAAGCCAGCTGAGAGCCTAGGCCACTGATGACCTTGCTGAGCCACTGCAGTGACCAACCATGGTACAGCCCTCCTGCTGACATTCTCATTCTGTGACTGATTAAATATCCCTATCTTTTAAGGCCCTTTTAGTTGGGCTTTTGGTTAGGAATGAAAATATCCTACTGTCTGCCTCTTCCCAATCATCATGCCGTACTCTAATGGCTCTATTCTAGTGAAACAGAAAACCTCTAGCTCAGATGGAAGCACAGCACTAAGACAAAGAACAGAAAACTCCAAGTCCAGTGACTGGCTACTAAAAATGATAATGTGCGACACAGTCTAACAACACCAGCTCTAAAAACGGGAGCAAACGTTCTTTTGCACGGTAACATCTTTCTTACACGCAGAGTTATAAAAGGAGCTGAAAATATATTTGCTGATAAGAATTCTGAGAACAATGTTAGACTTGTGCATTGTAAAGAGTATCCTTTGTAATCCTTGAAAGAAAAGGAATGCTGGTTAAGCGAAAGTGTTATTATTTAAATTATCTAAAGGGAAGCTACACTTTCCCTGCATAATGATTAATTGTTTAGGTTTTATTTTCAAAAATCTTACAATAGAATCCTAATCATATAAACAGGAAAATTTTATTATAAGAAAAAAGTTATGAATCAAACTTAAAAAAATTATGAATCAAACTTTGAAACAGAAATGCAAATTATAATGAAAATATAAGGAAATATAAAGAGAAGAGCTAGAAAAGAATATAATGGAAGTAAATATGATCAAAAATATAGAGGATATATAGAAAAGATAAAAACATATGTCACACCTACACACACATCGCTCTACACACAAAGATGCATACAGTGTCCAAGACAAAAATCTTGAGTTTCAAATAAGAGAGTGTGAAGTCAACTATGAAAATAACAAATTTTCAGATTTGTATAATAAGAGCATAAGGCAATGATGTAACTACTTTGTTCTCTCGTCATGTATTGTCTTCATTGCTTTTGTTTGTTTTATGCTAAAATTTCACTAATGAAAATCAAGTCTTATAAATTTATGATAGCTGAAGTTCTTTTGCATGTTGCAGAGAACTTCATTTACCAATGAAACATTCCTGACAAATTTACAATCTCAAACACAGTAATCCACCATACAGGACAAATGTGGGAAGAAAAAACTACTTCCTCTATAAAGGTCTTTTCCTATATTCGAACAAGTACTTTAAGCTTACATACCAATTAATTTAACTGTTACAAGCTCTATTTACAAAAGATCTGACAGCAATCAAGAGAATTTCCATGATTACATGATGTAACTGAGAGTAAACTCATCAGCAGAAGTCCCCATTGACTATAGAGCAAGACACTGTATCAGAACTGTGGAAAACAGAAGGGTTTAAATGTGTTCCTCATCCTCAAGAAGAGTAAAGCAGATTTGCAAAGAAAATCCAGGGCGGATGGAGTAGATGGACTCCAAGTGCACTTATCCAAAACCTCCAGCTTTTGTTGCTACAGAGTCTGAAATGTGGTACGTAGCAAATACCAAATACCCCTGTCAATGTCGGGAAATGAGGTAGGAGTACGGAGAATGACATGAAATGAGAATTCAACACAGTCACAGACTCTGACATTTAAGAAGCAGATCCAACCAGTCCACAGAGAGTTGAATTAATTCAACTTGCCCACTTCCAAAAATAACAAGCATGCTCTCTGACATATGTGATAGTGGCAAGTATAATCCATCTTTGAATAAAACCATAAAGTTTATTCGGGGATCTGTAGGAGAAAGGAATTATGTAAATGCTAAGCCTTCGAAATGGGATATCTAATGCTAAAGAAATAACATACTTATCCCATTACACAATTTTGAAAATAATAAGAACACAGCAGAAAGGTGCTATCACACGTGCAGCTAATTCACAACCAACGGAGCATTCATTTCAGCCAAGTTTATGTCAACAGGTGGAACAAACCCATCAAGGAGCGGGCAGAAGTCAGAGGAAATCATATCATCAATATAAATTACATCTCTGAGTCAACACACTGCACAGATGGCAGGGAGCTAGGAGCATGCCTGCCCCTTTCAAATTTCAAAAATGCTGAAAAATAGCCTGTCTGTTTGCACAGGTGAGGAGTACATAGTTGTCCTGGCAAAGATCTTACTAGATTTGAATTTGTTCAAAAGTCATAAAATGTTTTGACAAAAATTCAGCACAGATGGTTAAAAAAGGTCAGACCTGTGTGGACAGAGAGCCCTAGTCACTGCCACTCCCGAGTGGGATGCTGCACATCTCCCTAGCCATACCAGCTGCTGCGGTCTGATGAGCCACCCTGCTGCAGGTTGTGGTCTTGTGACCTGCCCAGGCACAGGCCAACGCCCCCAGAGCTACCCAGGAGCCTGCCAAGGTCCTGCACCCTACACAGGAGCCCCCCAAGTCCCCACAACCCATGCAGGCACCAGCCATGGTCCTACGAGCTACTCCATGACAGGCTGTGGTCCTGTGACACACCCAGATGCCTGCCAAGGTCCTGCAAGGTGCTCAGGTGCCCTCCAAGGTCCCATAACATGCCTGGGAGCCCACCAAGTTTCCGTGACCCACCCAGGCACTGGCCAAGGTACTACGACCTGCCCAGGTGCCTGCTTATGACGTGTGACCTGCCTACGTGCCAGACAAGGCCCCGTGACACATCTGGGCACAGGCCGAGGTCCTTCAACCTACGTGGGTGCCTGCTAAGGTCTCATGACCTGCCCAGGCTCTGAGCCAAGGTCCCACAACACACCCAAGTGCCACCCAAAGTCACGCCACCTGCCTCCATGGAAAGGGATTTGCCTAGCCCCCTGCCTGAGCTTCCAACAGTGGCCTAGGGACCAACCCACCAATCCAAACAAATATTCCCCAATACTGGCTTGTACTTTGACAATCACAGGGGAACAGGACAACGCAGCAGAACAGCTGCATTACAGTCTCTCAGTGCATCTGTCACTCTCCTGCCAGTGAATCATCTGGAAAGGGACACAAAAGTGCTATCTAGAGACATCTCTTCCTCCTCACCAAGTAGGAGAGTTGCCAGCAAAGGAGAATAGGTGTGCTGCAAACCTATCAGCCCTGAGCAGAGAGAGGAGGTTTCAGATGAAAAGAAACCAGCTAAAGAATTCTCTTAACATGAAAAAAAAAAGCTAGTTTGATAGCCTGAAAGGATCACAATAGATTAATAGCAATGAACCCCAAAAAAAAGGAAATGGTCAAAACATCAGTAATGAAATTCAGAATACTAACAGCAAATAAGATGAATGGGATTGAAGAGAAAGTTGAAAAGCAACACAAAGAAGCCAAAAAAAATATTTCAGGACATGAATGAAAAATATGAAAAACGACTGAGATTAAAGATGGCGGACGAGAAAAGCCGCCAGCCAGAGTGTCTCCGCAAAAAAGACAGATTTTAGAAGAGAGTGGAAGAAATAAGCAAGCAGACAAGCATACATCGGACGAGGGTCAGAAGGAGGGATACCTGAGACCACGAGAGACTCCACGGGAGGAGGTTGCGGAGGAGAACTGAAAGGAGAAAGCCCACGAGAAGCTTGGAGACCGGCGACAAGGGTAGGTGGAGGGGCTAACTTTCCCCTCCCTTGCATCTCGGACTGCTGGTGGGCTCCTGGGCGGTTGGAGAGACCTGCTAACACCAGCCCAGAAACGGCTGCTGCTGGTGAGCGGTGAGCCTCTTGTGGCCACAGCACCAGGCTCCTGGCTCCCCCGGGACACCTCCCAGCCCACAGACTCAAGCCGATCAGCAGACGCCATATTGCCTCCTTCTCCCCGCCCCCTTCCCTACCTGTGGCTGCTGAGAGAGACAATTTAGCCACCACCCGGAGGCATCTCAAGGGAAAGGGACCTTCCCATTTGGGGCCCTACAGCAGACTGAGGGGTACTCAGACTGTGAGCTCCCTACCCGCCAGCCGTCCCAAGCGCTGCTGGCCCAGTGACTCCAGGAAAACAGGGCAGATCCCGAGGCTGAGAGACATCGACCCAGCTAGGGCACCCTGTGGGTGACTTAGGACCGACACGCCACTTCCTGGCGGGGTCACTGTTTGAATTCCGGGATCCAGAGATCAGACCTGTAGACCAGACCCGGTGCACCCAGGTCTTGCATTGCCCTGGGGCAGAGAAGGGACATTTGTGAACGTGCCTACTTGGTGTGTGTGCCTTCGGGGGTGGATCAGCGTGCTTGAGGGGCAACTCTCCTTGCAGGGGAGGGCCGTGTCCCCAGCCCAGGCTGCTATCCTGGGCAGGGAGCCTCCCGGCCTGCACCACAGCCAGGGGAGACC